>JBCEZX010000014.1:6406374-6420843 GCA_039654345.1 Cataglyphis cursor
TTAAATATATTAAATATATTAAACATATTAAATATTTTAATTATATTAAATATATTAAATATATTAAATATATGTATATATATAATGCATATTATGTTAAATATTATCATAATACATATGTGTTAAATTTAATATTCAACATAAAAATTTTGACTGGCATATTTTTTAACAAGAAAACATAAATTTCTACAACTATATGTATATGAACTTGATAATAAAAGTCATGAGGTTCGTCGGATGAGAATAACAAAAGAAATTTTTGCAGCGATAATTAATAAAGATTAACTGTTGTCATGGAATGTTGCAAATGTTCTTAACTTATGAAAATTGAAGCGCAAATATTAATCTTTCGGGGCGTATTTCCTGACAAGTTTTATCGGTTTTATCGTCGCGTTATAATGAAAACACATTTTCGCGTATAGTCACGAATGTTTATTCCCGTTATGAAATTACTCACATATATACGTTTTCCCTTCAAACATTAGACCATAAAAATATCATGTAGAAGAATTATTCTTTCTGCTATTTGTTCCGCGTTGAAACGCTGAATGAAAATTAATGTCTTTCTTTAATACGCAAGTATAGGACTTCATTTATAAAAACACGTAGATGCATATCTTGATGAACCTTTTATATTTTATTCAAATCATAGTAAAAGACATTAGTAAAGAAATTTTATGAGAGCAAAGTAATTTATCAAGTGTTGACGATTTATATATATGTATATGAAAATTGTGTGTGTGTGTCATCAATTTAGCTATATAAATAATAAAATTAGCATTTTTATGAAATAATCAAATTCAATTAAAAACTATTTATATAATAGTAAAATATATAGAGAAAATATAAAAATTTAAAAATGCTATATAGACTAATAATTTTGAAAATATAACAGATTAATATTGTTCAACAGTCTCAAAATTTAAGTAATTACAACAATTTTTTTCTTTTAACAAGCATTAAATGCTTTCCAAATGTGTAATATTTTATCTAGTCAACTTTTAATAAATATATGATTTTAATAAATTTAAAAAATTGTTTGAACACAATATTTTATAAAACATTTTATATAAGATTCTTCATATTTTATTTCTTCATATTTTCTTTATTTAAATCTTTAAACCTGATTTTTATATTTCTTGTTTTTCAATAAATTTCCATACAAAAAATAAAAAATTTCTTCATAAGAAATAAAGAGCTAATTTTTAAAGTTCAAATTTCCCTGTGACTTTTATAGATATATGTATATATCTTTTATTTTCGAGATATTAATGTAAAAAACATTAAAAAAATTAGTTTTTTTTTATATCGATATATATATGTATATTAAATAGAAATATCCTGATAATCTAATGTATCAAATTATACATCATGCACTTGCAAATTCTTCGAATAGAATTATAAAAAGCATCTCGCGAGGAGGCTCTTTCATCGACACACCTAAAGATATTTTCAGATATTCGATTGCCGACTTGGTGTTATCGTTTATCAAATCATACCGATGATGGGCAATAAAATCCTACACGAATTATCTACTCTCCGATCACAAACGATCGAGCGATTCAAGCATGAGCATTCGATTACAGAGACGAGAGGAATCCTCGACGATGTCGAAGATTTAGGGCACGGCCATGTGTCAAAGGCCACGATGCCAAAATCGATGTCCACGCGGACAAAACGGAAACAAGAGAGAAATCTGTGTGACACGGTATCTCACATTCATGTCTCTTAAGGATGTGTCATATTTCAAACGTTGAAAAGAGCAGAAAAATTTCGTAGATTACGTCTACTATTTTTCTGAGTATCTATGAACAACCTAAGCACAATTCTCTTATGATTTGGAAAGTAAGTTTAAAGCTTGTATTGATTCTTATGAAAAATTGCGACAAGAATGTTATTTCTGGGACTCCTCAATTTGATGGATCATTTTCATAAAATTTTTCAGAAAAATAATGTCGCAAGCCACAATGCGCTACGATCTATAGTTTTTGAGATATAAATTTTTAAAAATCATAATTACAGCAATTGATAATTTTCTGACACTATGTATGTTTTATAAAATGTATTTTTAGCAGATTCATTTATTTATGTAGAAAATTTAAATGCGTACGCGAGGTAGGAATTCCGCCCTTCCCCCTGCATCACCACTCCAAAAAAAACTAACCTAACCTCATCCACATATCCGAAAGATGAATCTTTATTTTAAATATTACCATTATTACTTATTATTCTCATCTTATGTATCTCTATATGTTCATTTGTTGCATTAGGATGCAAAAATTTTAAAATCTTAATATATTAAAAAAAAAAAAATAATAAAATTTGTTGCTCTAAAAAATTTTGAAATCTCGATACATTTTATAAAAAAAAAGAAAAAAAAATTAAAATTAAAATTTGTTATATTAAAAAAACTGATATTAAAAAAACTTTGATAGAAAATTCTATGAAAATGACGTTTGACCAAAAATTTCAGTATATTTTTTCAAAAAAATTAAAATTTTGAAACATTGATATATTGAAAACTATTGATCGTAGCGCATTAAAGTTTGCGGCATTCTATTTTTTGGTAAAAAATTTATCACATATACATATCAAATTGAGGGAATTTCGGAAATAACATTCTCTCAAAATAGTGTAATATTTATTGACAAATTTGACAAAGAAAAGAACATTGCTAACAAAATACTTATAGTAACCCAAAATCTTTCTCTAAATTATTTGTTTTTTTTTTTGTTTCTTGCAATTGATTTTAAAAGGTATTCAGGACTAAAAGTTTTCGTCGTAAAGAAAAAATATTAATTACAACTATTTTTTTTTTATAAAGATGTTGAAAACCATATTATTTTGTGATACTTTAATAATGCAGATTTATTAATTTGATTTTTTAAACAATAAAAATATAAGAAAAATGTTTTTTTAAATTTTGACTACTATTGTACAGCTTTTTACTACTATTGTACAGCCAAAACATTTTTAACGTTTAGCTGTTAGCTGAGATCTTCGGAATAAACGCGAATTCACGGTTCAACGCATTCCAATGCATTTCCCAATCGTTTGTAACGAATACCAATGAAAGTATTCACAAAGTATTCACAAAGGAATGAGCGAGCTCGTTCTCGACATAGCGCCGAAACGATATATACTCACACAGTGAAATGGTAGATGAAGCACAGCCAGCCGCCGGGATGCTCGAGAAACACATAGAGCCGCTCCTGGAAGGTCTTTCCCCTCTTATGATGGAACACGTACTTGGCCTTGAAGGCCTGATCGATCGGAAGGTAGATCGGATAGTACGGATCGGGCATGCCGGTCTGATTGGGACTCGGCGGTTCCTCCTCAGTACCGCCGACCACGTCATTCTCGATGATGTCCTCCTTGCTCTTTTTACGCCGATACTTCCGCTTCATGGGCGTCGGCACCCGCTTGTGGTGTGCCTCGCCGAAGCGTGGCGAACGGAAGCGACGTAGAAAGGTGAAGCGGCGCGTCGGCGACGACGGCGCGTCCTCCGCGTTCGCCCCGTTGTCCTCGGTGTCTTCGGTCTCACTGCCGGGCGTCTTCAACGCGGTGTCCTCCGTCTCGAGGCCCTGCTCGGCCACGAGCTCGTCCTCGCTGCCTTGAAGGGCAGCGTAGGCGGCCGTGGCGCTGCACCGCTTTTCCGCGTGCCTAGAGCATTGGTCCTTGCTTCGTGGAAGACTCTCGTTGTTGTACGCGTCACCTGGGCATTTCCAGGATTTACATTGGGACCAGAAGATCCCCCCCCCCCCTCAGAATTGGCGAACGCTCGATCCCCGAGGCTCGCGATACAATAACGTCGACAAGAAACGCGTCTATCTAATAGCAAGTCGTTTAGCTATTGTGATAAGCATTGTTTCGTTAAATATAACATCATATCCTTCTTTAAAATAATTTACAATTTTGATAATGCTAATTGAATATCGCAATTATCGAAGATAATTTAATTTTATATTTCTGATATAATTATCAATGAGAGAATTCAATTGATTCCCGGATGAATCAACGGTAAATAGATAGATCAGTAGTCGAGCAAAGATTATTCAAATATTTGACGTGGTCAGAGTGAGGCATTTGCAATTCTAATTACTGGAGAACTGTGAAATAATATCTCGCCGCATAATGCGCGCGTGAATTGATGCGATCGAGAAACCTATTTATGAAATAGAAGCTTATTTACAAAATAGATAAATCAATGATACAGCTATTAAATGTCCTATTATTATCGAATAAAAAAAGGTTAGAGAATAAGATGGAAATTAGCGGTAAAAAAAATTAAATAGGATTTTAAGATTCTTTAATTATGAATTTACACTAAAAATAAAATTTTTTTTAATCAAATAAATACATTTTATTAATTTTGATTATTTTCACTTAAATAAATATACATTTTGTTTCCAAAAATATTTCTTATACTAAATAAATTATTTATTATTTGCAATAAAAATTATAATTTTTAAAATAAATTATTAAAAATTTTAATATAAAAAAATATTTATTTAAAGATAAAAAATTGTTTATTAAAATTAGAGAAAATCAGTGTTTTTGAAACAAGCAGCCAAAAATTAAAAAAAAAAAAATATTTTTTTAAAGGAATAACTGAAGAAAGAAATAATTTTTTTGAATAAAAAAAATTTTTCTTTAATCTTGTACATTTTTTCTAGTGCACATTGGGTTAATTTTCACTTAAGTCTCCCTTTTGGATAATTACGTGCAGTTTTGCGCGCGACATGCTTACAAAAAATTTACTTTGTTCCCATTAAAAGTAAATTAAATCTGTAACATTATAATAAAGAATAATAGAGAAATTGACGTAAACGCGTACGTGACATCTTTGTACATGACACGTACAAAAAAAGTTTGCATAAACGAGTTTAGTGGTATATTTACCGACTTTAGAGATAATGTTAGAAAATCAACTTGCCTCTCATTACATTGTTGTTTATCGATTGACTTGGCATCTATAGACTATCATCGATGTCTCAATAATGTTTTTTTCCGGGAAAGAATACATTTTTGCTTCTCAAATTATTTGACGTGATATCAGAGAAACAAAATGCAAAAAAAATTACCAGCATAATAAATTTATTCAATAAATAATTTTAATAGTTTCTAATATATTATCGGATGCCTACTTTTTCAACAAATATATCCAGTTTTGCATATAACACAAAAATCAATGGATAAAATTTTTAATAATCAATTGTAGTTAAAAGCAAATAATACACACGTGACTTCTTTTATCAAATTTACGAAATGTCGTCGTTATTTCAATGTAATGTTTCACACAAGAATGGTATTTTGATTCTGCCATGTATAAACATTGATCAATCTACAAAAGAGCTACAAAATATAACATATATGTTGGAAATTAAAATTCTTTTCTTATTGTGATTCAAAATAAAGATTACTCAAGCTTTTATTCTCTCTAATCTATCTAAAAATTATAGCAATTCGTAATATTTAAATTAATGTAAACATTTATAACTACATAAATAAGAAAAGTATGTTAAATTGTTTCAGATAAATATTTTAAAATAATTAAAGCTAATAAAAAAAAGGTGCGCTTTGAAGAAATGGGGAGCCATAACGATAGGCGCGATTGCTACAAGTTCTTCCCTCATTTTTTTCAAAAAAAAATAATTCGATGTGAAAGTTCTATTAATCTCCAAGAATAACGGGCAAAAACCGAAAAGATTGTGAGAAAACCGAATAGATTGTCTCAAACGAAGATGCGAATGTCATTTGTGTGTCTGTCTGTCTGTTTGTGTAAATATGTAGTTAACGCGCCTCATACAAAAAAAAATAGAAAAATGTAGAAAAATAGAAAAATGTATTTAAGGATGTGTCATATGTCAAAACATCGACAAAAGTATGAAAATTTCGTAGACTGATCTATTATTCCTTTTTAGTGTCTATGCAAAATCTAAACATAATTCTCATTACGGTTTGGAAATTATTTAAATTCAAAGCTTGTTTGGTTTTTTTAAAAAATCATGTATCGTAGCGCTCATTGACAAATTTGATAAAGAAAAAACGTTGCCACCAAAATAAAAATTTTTACATATATTAACAAAACTCTAATCAATATTTTTGCAAAATTTGATTTTAATCCATTTACTCGTTTAAAAGTTATTTACTAAAAATTGTAGCAAAATACTATGTAATCCAAAATCTTTCTTAAATTATTAGTTTTTTTTTTTTTTTGTTTCTTACAGTTGATTTTAGGGGATATTCACAATCAAAAGTTTTCATCATAAATTAGGAAAACTATTAATTATAATTTTTCTTTCATAAAGATACTAAAATCCATATTATTTTCTGATATTTTAATTCTTTTTGCAATCCAAATTTATTTATCTAATTTTTCAAACAGTATAAACGCAAAAAATGTTTTTTTTTTTAATTTTGATAACTTTTTGCTACTATTGTACAGCCAAAATATTCTTAATATTGAAGAAAAGTCAAGATTTTCATGTTAACTGACTACACAAGAATAATGAAACATTAATATTGTGCATACACGCTTTTGTCATGTCTTTTGTCTACGATTGACGTATCGAAGATTGTGCATAAGTAGCTTCCATGCAAAGGTCATGGGCGTATATACTTTAATCAATGTCGCAAATATTGGCCTCGATTAAAAAAATATTCATTAATTTCATATTTCTAATCTCGAGTAAAATGTTAATATCAACTTCCGTGAAAAAAAAATAATTAGTCGCGAGTTTGTTTGCACGAGATTTAATTTAAAATATTCTTTGCTATTTTTAAGTCTTCGTAAAAAAAAGAACCGCGAGAACTTTCAGCGTAATGTAAGAAATTAATAATAATTACACGCAAAATATTTGTCGACGTAGTGTTACAATATTTATCCTACACGACACACACCCCGAACATAAACGCGGAATTATCGAGAATGCCGGAACAATGGAAACCACAAATCCGCTTTGCGCGCTTGTGCATTAACGCGAATGAATTGTCGGCGGAGTTCCATTTATAAAGACAACCAGTCTCTCTCTTCCTCTCTTTTTCTCCGTCTCTATCTTTCAGGCGACGAGACATTATAAAACTCATAACGGATTCAACCGCATCGTGAATCGAGCCTCGAGTATCGAGCGTAATAATAATATTCTCTCTCTCTCTCTCTCTCTCTCTCTCTTTCTCTTTCTCTCTCTCTCTCTCTGCTAAAGCAGGAATTAGGCTTCTTCAAATCTGCCTCTTCATTAAAGTGATCGCGTCGAGCGCAAAGTCGAGCGAGCTATGCAAATCGTCTCGCTTTCGACTGGAAGAAATGTATGTATATTTAATATTTGCGTCGGTCGCGCGCGAAAAGATACGCGATGTCGTGTTAGTTGCGTTTCTTTTTCATATTGCACGAAAGGCAATGTATGAAAAATGCAACAAAGTAGTGTCGCATCACACTAGCACTAAATAAAAAGAATGCATAAACTGACATTGCAGAAAATGCATATGAATTCTCTTTGACAAGGCAAGTATTCTTAAATATGCCTTTAAATTGCAAAAGACACGCATGTAGACATAAATTATGTTAAAAAAAATATTTTTTTAGTCATATAATATTACATACATATATACATATATATTTTACATATACATAGATGCATCTTATTACATGATAAATTTAAATTCTTAGTTTTTCTTTGAAAGAATTGAAAGAGGAAATATGTCAGAGAGAGATTCGACACTTATTAATATAACTTTATCTTTTATTATATAATTCGGTGCTAGTTTAAACAATGTTAATTAATTCAAACACAATTTAACGGCTTTTTTCTATTTCTTTTCAAATTATAGAACTGAGAAACTGAAATCTAAACAAAGAGAGAGAGAGAGAGAGAGAGAGAGAGAGAGAGAGAAAGAGAGAGAAAGAGATCATCGATGAATCACGATATCGATGACTAATCTACATCGGCAAAATGACGGTATAAATATTCCGTGTTGCATATATATCAAATGCAACGTGACCTAATGCAACAATTCTTCACGTTACATTTCTTCTTGATATCGCATTTGTTCGCGAAATCACTCGGAATTCGCGAAATCATTCGGAATTCGCGATAACGAGTATGAATGACGCCCAATCAAGGATTTTAATCTCGTGTACCTGAATTGCACTTCTTATTATTTGGATGACTTTGGCAGTTAAAATGACTCTGGCTTTGTGACTGATACGGATGCCGAAAGTGCTGTCGTTGTTGCTGCTGTTGCTGTTGATGCTGTTGCTGCTGTTGCTGTTGCTGCTGGTTGATCGGCGACTTAAGAACGCTCAAAACGAGGTCCTCGCGGGGGGGTACAATCCGCGTGATCTGCCGACTCTGCCGGAAGAGCGTCTCCTGCTCGCCGCGATTCATCCTGCAGCCGATACGACGACGTTGAAGATAAAATCCTGGATACCACTCGCGTCTCCCCCGTCCTGGACCGCTACCTAGCATAACAGCGTGCAGCATTCCGACACTATCTTTCCGATTACGGTCGATGAACGGCTCCTTGTCTGCCGGACAATCGCCCGATCACGCGGCTTGTCCATGGTCCCGATCACCGGAGTCACTAAAATCCGCGTTCACGCCAACGGACAATGTTTCTCTCGTCCTGGGATGCGAAACTCGAGCGAGTAAACTCCACTGATCGTGAATCGCCCTACGTTATTAAACAATTAACAACTAGTTAGGTCATTTCCTTGTAGATCATCAGGGTTTATCTTGATCGCAGCAAAATTTTTCCGCCCTCATTTTATTCCGCGATGGTTCCGCGATGCAGAATTTTCGTTGCAAGAAAGAGAAAGATCAATTCGTAAATTTAATTCTGTCTTTTTTCTTGTTAAATATTAGGCTTTCACGACACGGATATCGCCGATAACATTATCCGACCTGGCCGTCGTCGCCGAAACCGTCGATCGCATCATCTAAGACGTAGAGCGACATATCCATCCACGTTAGATCCATCGTTAGATCGTTAATCGTCGTTTCCGGAGACACTCTTGTTAAAGTTCTCGTTTTTTCGAGTCTTCGAATCGATTGACAAAATTGGACTTAGGGTCCTTAGAGCCGCTCCTATCCCATGAGAGCTATTCCATGAGATCATCTGTCATCTAACGAACACGTATCATGAAGTCACATCTCTCTGATTCTCTCTCTCTTCGCAAATCTTACTGCTTCCGCTTAATTTCGCGAACTGATGGAATTGCGTTTATCGAAGCTATTGCCTTCGAGCGAGATAAAAAAACAATCGCAAATGTCAGATGCAGACGTTCGACAGTCGATTTAGGCATGTCCGCGATATAAACCACTGTAACTTCTCAGGTGATCCAGAAAACATGGATATTCGAGAAATAGAGACGAAAAGCAAAAGGGAGAGATAATATCGGAGAAAAAGAACGAGAGAGAGAGAAGAGAGAAGAGAGATAGACACTCGGCAGAGGGTGAGAGAATCGAAATATCCGCAGTTTCGGTCCTCCGGAAAATGGATCTCGAGCAGACTGCTGTCGCGATCGATCTTACCTAGGAGGAAATCCTTCGAGTATTTATTCAGACTAATATGGTAATGGATTTCCGGGACTTTTTCGAGTCTCCTTTCTCTTTCGGCAAGTATCTCGTCTATCTTCGCTCAAATACAAGCAAACTCGTGTCGAGCAATTTCGCGAAATGTATTCGGCCTATTGTCATTTTCACGACGACACGTCGACGATGATGTTCTTCGTGGCTCGTTACGTTGCAATTGCACGAGGGCTCTTTTCCCTTTATCATCCTGTCACTCAAGACACAACGTCGTCGCTCACTTAATCTTCCTGTTGCAAAGGGGCTTCGTGCCACGTCTTCCTAAATTGTTCCTAGGATCACGTGATGATATCTGGCGTTTCTGCTCACGGACCGTCCTCGTCGCTTTCAAGCGACAATTTGCGAGAAAGCTCGCGCAAACATTATTTCCTGACTGATAATTACTCGAAAGAAGTGCGAAGAATAAGTATGCGGTATCCTTGTTCTCTTTCCTTTCTCTTAGTCCGATTGTTCGCCTCAAAAATCTTTGCGATTTCTGTCTTAAGGGAAAAGAGAGACTTTCGATTATGAGTTAATTTTCGAGAATATTTTTTACAATCTTTGTCGCGGAAAGATATCCGTTTCCTTAATGTACATTATGATTGCTTCGTTATTGCTCTTGAGGTTAACGTTGAAAATCACAGAGAATCAGCGATGTGTGTGCACAGAGATTTGTGCGCCGTGCATGAACCTTGATCTCTCTCTCTCTCTCTCTTTCTCTCTAACTTAGCCGAAGCCTTTGACGAAAACACTTGACGCGACCTATACACGACCACGGTGTTAACAATGTTTACCTCAACGATAACTTCCTCTAACATAACGTCTATCTAAGAGCGAGTTATTACGGAGAACGACGACTAGATTGCCGAGAGAGATCCGACAACTTCAACGCCAACTCCGTTGTCATGTCGCGATGACACTATCGCGCGAACACGTTTCTCACACGTGTACACACCGTACCCTCGATTATAAAGTTTCGAACAATGAATCTGTCGAATGGTAGGCCGGAACGCATTATCATCGAACAATTGGAAACTCGGGAGTGCCTTTTAACCTTTCGCGCTGTCACCTCACGAGACAAGGGATTAATTTGCGCGTTCCAGCTTTCAGTTTATTCACCTCTCTCTCTGTCACGCGGAATCCGTGCCAAATTGAACTTGACAGACACGCGTGAGTATTAATGGCGAAATTACTTCTCCCACTTCGTGATCCGTCGTTTCTCTTTACCTTGCATCGCGGCAAAGAAGAACGATTAACTCTGGAACGACTTAAATTATCTAGGAACTGTCACACATGCACACTAATGAACTCGCTGATGAGCTAGAAAAAGGGAAATTTCTTTCCCAATTTCAAAGAGATCGTTCCGCTGGCGGGGCAGTTCTTTCATTCGCGATATAGTGACCCCTTTGACCTCGCTTATCCTTCATCACCGTGGCTAAAGCGCCACCACTTCGTATTTTTGTAGGTCTCTCTTTGCCAGTGTCTATGTCAGTTCTATAAATAAATCAGTTATTATTTAACGTATTTAAAGTTCGCGAATGATTTTACTAGAACCCGTACATTCGCTTCATCACGGACACGAGGTCATTCGTGAAACGATCTTTCCCGATCTTCTCGCAGATTGAGTTCGCTCCGAAAATCTCTCCCCTTTCCCGAGATAATGAATAATCGGACTAATATTTGAGCACACAAAAGAGGCACAAAATTGCACGATTCAATTTACACCGATCTGGAACAAGCAATTATCACGTAGCCGTAATTCTCGTTCCTCCCACAATCCATTTTGCCTCCTTTGCCGCTGAACGCTTAAAACGCGAGTACGAGAACCCCCTCGTCGCGTTGCACAAACTGTATTAGAAGCTACTTAAAATCTGAATCAAAGATCGAAGCTGACAATGTGCTGACGGATATGTCAACGTCGCGCGTTCTGTCATCGCCCGCGTGCACCGATCTTGGGGCGGGAGGAGCTGACCTGATGGATCGCGAACTCGATCACCGGCGCGATTCGTTTGATCGCGATGAGCGAGATTCGTTTCTCACGCGATCACGAGGTCGCGTGCCGTCCGGAACGTAGAAGCACGCGCGCTGTTCTCAGGGCGACAGCCCGCAACCAACTGTGGCTCCTTGGCCGCCACCTCGTAGTTCCGCCACCCACCGCAACCCCGAGCAGGGGTAACCTGGCGCTTTTGCACGCGCTTAGGGGCGCACGGATTACGGGATTCCCCCGAGAGACGTGTGTTTCTTTCTCCCTCGTTTCCGCGCGAACGTGCTATTTCTTTCTCTTTTCGTCTCGAATGTGCTCGCAGGTGCGAGCTCCCGCTTCGAAACCAAGAGAAGCCGGCCACTTTTACCCAGCCGTAATCCCGCCATTCACCTCCGCTCCTCAGAATAATCTCGCTTGAAGAAATTAATAATCTACTCCACGGATGCGCGGCTATGTTGGGGGTGGAGAAAAAATTTTTATAAAACTTGTTCGAAAATTAATCAAATCCGTTACGTTGTCACGAGGAGTTTGTTGTTCTTTTCTGTTAAATCCATTTTTAACAGAAATTCCACCTCTCAATCCGACATAACGTTTTTTATTGTTTGCCTTTATGCGCTATATGTGTACCATATTAGTGAAATATGTGAAATGACGTAAAAAAGTTTTTACTTTTTGTGTTGTGTAATATTATTTTATTAAAAAGAGAAAAGTAAAAGAGAGAGAAACAGAAAGAAATCGAGTGTAAAATATTATATTATATGCAGAATAAAATATATTTTATTCTCCTTTAAAAAGATACAAAACAAATATTGTGTAGGAGAATATGTAAAACTGAATTCTTTTTGTTTTCTTTTCATATGTTACATTTATAATTCATTAACTTGAGTAAATTAAATTATGGCAAAATAAAGATATCGAAGAATTGACATATATTAGAGAGTTTTAATCTTTATATAAAAAAAAGTTTAAAAATTTATTTATGATTATAAATAATTATATTGCTCTCTGTTAAATTATATCACAGTTCACTAATATTGTTTGAAACTTTTTCGTAAGCAAATAAATAATAATAATAAGTAAACTAGCTCATTAATTTTGACTTGTTTTGTTATTATTAAATAATTTTAATTTATATATAAATTACATAATACAAATCCTGCTATAGTTGTAGAAAAATTTAACTCTTACACTAAAAACAAAATTTTTTTCAAGCAAAAAAATACATTCTTTTTATTTAAATAAACATATACTTTGTTACCAAAAACGTTTTGTTATAAATAAATTATTATTAGTTGCTGATAATTAAAGTTATAATTTTTAGAATACGTTATTTAAAATTTAAATATAAAAAAATATTTATACTAGAAGATAAAGTATTATTTATTAAAACCAAGAAACCCGGTTTTTGAAACAAACAAATAAAAATAAATGTTTTTTTAATGAAAGTAATTTAGTATAATAAAGATAAAAAAACATTTATTTTTTTTTTTTAATTTGCTAATAAAAGTATATTTTGTTTTGTTTTATACTATTTTACTAATTCAAATATATTTGCTACTTGGCTGAAATAACTAATTCCTTTGCAAGTATTTAAATTAAGTATTTAATTTTTTTTTAATCAAAAATCTTTTTTGGAATTTAGTACATTTTTTTCAGCGTAAAAATAAAATAATGCATAGATAACAAGTTACGAGTACGTTTAAACACTAAAGTAGGCTAGAAATGTTTAATCATTGAAGCAATGCGAAATTAAACGACCCGGTACGAACGTTTCACAAGCTGGCTTAGCTATTTCCATTATTCGTGTCCGCACGCGACGCATTTATTCCGCCCTTATTTGAATTTTCACCCACATTTGCGTTTACCTTCCCTTCTTCACTCTTTCTTGCTTAACGCATTGCCTCGTAAATACTCAATTGTTGAACACAAAGAGAATGTAAATAGTTTGCCCCGACACGTAAATGATTCTTTTGCGTCAGTTTATTTGACATCTCTTGAAAAGATAGACCTTTTAAAAGAAAATACCTTATAAATCCAAGAAAAGACACTTTATTCTTCAGACGATTGTGGGGGGGGAGGGGGGGAAACTAACAAGAAACTAGTTTCGAAGAATGCGCGCTAGCTCAAGCAGCCATTTAAAACTGAACTGAAAACGTTTCAACTTCTCACGCACAAACTCCAAGGATATTTTTTTTCACATCTGAAACAAATATCGATCGCCAATGTTTGTTCTCTCAAAGGAAACCTTCGCAACCGTCTAATAAAAAAGATGCTTGAAACTTGAAATCAGCTTTGAAGATAATTCCGGAGGCAATCCCACGGACCCTTGCGTTACAGTGAATAATTTCTAGTCTATATATCAGAAACTAACGCGATTATATTTAACTTATTTTACTACCGCGAGAAACTACGATCTACGAGAATATTAATTCGACTGCGTTATTAATATTACTTCTTTTATTAATCAAAAAATATTCCAGTCTCTATCAACTTTTTTTAAATTGTCTTTTAAAATTTAAAATAAAAGATAACTGAGCACATGCTTATATTTCTAAATTAAATATTACATTCAATTAAATAATATATAAAAGAATCGCGTTATAAAATAATAATTTGAAAGGCAGTTTAATTGCTCGTATCTATTTTAGTATTACATTCATTTGCATGTCTGAGTTTGTAGAAAGTATAAAATAGAATTTTATTTATATGAATAAATTTATTTTTGATAAAATTTATTTTTACGCTAAATAGAATGTAATTATATCTTTTTTCATATATACTATACATATTTTTATATATAAAGATCTAAAAATAGTTTTTATGCTTTAGCAAAAGAGATCTGTTTTTTAAAAGGGAGAAAATATACACGAGAAAATATGAGAAAATATAACATAAAGATGTACATATATATATATA
>JBCEZX010000014.1:6424608-6437717 GCA_039654345.1 Cataglyphis cursor
TTAAGATACAAAATAACTCAAAAAATTCTTAATGAAAAAATACTTTATTATAGTGTTTTGGAAAGCTCTTGACATAAGCTATAAAAATATGTAATAAAAAATAGGGGTTTTTATTTAAGAAATTAAATGTATCCTTGATTTGACCTAAACGATGCCATCCAAGATTAAACCAAAGACACCTTCTTATGTTTCCCTCAAAACCATACAATTTTTGTTCAAAACGTTTTTCTCTAAAATGCTTAGGTTTTGAAAGAAAATGGGTGTACGGGTGGTCTAGGACACCCTCTATATTTGCATGCAAGCATGTACGTAGAAAATTTTTTCAGGAACAACTTTTATATTATATATTATCTGGATGTATTTTTCTCGAGTAAAATTTTTTTTTACGTTCTGTCTCTGATACAATATAATCTCCAGTTGAGCACTTGCGTCCGGCACGTTCGCGCGTATATATTTATTTTTATCCCTCGTACAAATCGTGACTTGAATATCCGCATTGATATTAGTTTCAAGAGATTTTGCCTGGAGTACTTCATCTTTTATATAAATAATAGACGAATTGATGGCGTGTATCGTTGATATAGGATGACTCAAAATTTTTATCTATATATGTATATATTCTTATCAACTAAAGCATTTTATATATTCTTATCAAATAAAGCATTTTATTTGATAATAATATATACATATATAGATAAAAATTCTGAGTCATCCTATATCAACGCCATCTCAATTCGTCTATTATTTATATGAAAGATGAAGTGGTTCCAGGCAGAACTTCTTGAAGCCAATATGAAACGAATATTCAAGTCACAATTTACAGGAGTAAAACTATAGGAATAAAACTATATATATACACTCAACGAGAGATTATATTGTATCATAAGTAAAATATATAAAAAAAAAATTGCGAGTAGATATTTTTAAAACAAAATTTTAATTTGTAGCAGTATATTTATGTTTCTGAAATCTTTTAAGTTTGAAATTTCATAATAATTTATTTAATTAAAATAAATTTTATTTTTATTCAAATTAAAAAATTAGAAAATCTTTATTCTTCGAGATTAAACAAATATCACACTGTGCATTATGAATACAAAATGATTTTGTAATCTAAAAAATTCTGTTTTTAACATATATAACAGAGAGATATATTTTTTTAGTCTTCCAATTTCAAAAATTATCTTACGCTGAAGAAGCGAGTTGCGTGGAGAATAAATCTAAGCCAACTTTGAAGTAACTCTCCTGCGAGACTGTGAAACTTGCGTCGTTAATTAATGCCGCGAATGTCGAAGAGCCAACCGAGTCTGACATTATCAAACATGTCCTTTGGAGAACGCAGGCAAATCGTATCAACGCGAAGTTTCCAGTCCCGTGCTCCCGAAAAAAGATTCCGGCCTTAATCGCGATGAGTTCGATCGTGTCGCCTACGCTTCATATGTATCTCTACAAAGTTTCCACATTTCCTGTTTCCACTTCCGTCTGCGCGAACTTTCACCCATTGTGACGCCCGTATGTCTGCAACGATCTTTCGCAAATTCGTTGAATTCTGCCACTATATCTTCTTAAGAATATATGTTAATATACACTATTGTGCGAAAAATTTATCTTTCTTTGTTAAAAAATATATAGGTTTTACAAAATTTTTGTGTTAAATATTTAACAAATTTATGTGTTAATTTAACTATTGCTGTTTTGTTAATTAAATTTAAACGTCAAATTATAAAGGAAATGGTAAAAATAATACAATGTGCATATTAAATTTTTTTAGATTTAATTACGACTCTCCTATAAAGTTGCACGCCTTTTGCAATTATTTTTAATTAAATTATATAATAAAATATTAGACGAGGATTATTTGCAACTCTTTTCTCTAGCACTTGTAATATATCGTTTATTTAAGGCAACAACTTAATTAATTTCCCTGCCTAACAAAGTGATAATAAATCAGTAATCCAGAGAAATCTGTAGCGCGGCGAATAAGATGAAAGGAGAATAAGTCGGTCTCTTAAAAACTAGGATGAGCCATTACAAAGAAAAATACGGAAACGACAAAAGAACACGAACAAAATGCGAAGATAGTCGAGAAAAGATTTGACGGTTGAATTATATAGGAAAATCACTCTTTGCATCTCTATGAATATTAAAGTCTTCTCAGAAACATAATCCGTAATTTATCAAAAGCGAGAAGTTCTTGTCAGCTTAAAATTAATGGAGTCGGTCATTTTATAAACTAGACAAGTTATATAAATTGTGAACAGAATTTTTATTGACAAATTTCTGAAAGTTTCTGAAAAATCTCTGATATAACTTCGCGATCACCGTAGAAGAATAATTTATAGAATTAAAAATTTTACTTTTAACAAAATTTTTAATATCGCTACAATTAGAAAAAAAAATTATTTTTGTTTGTAATTCAATCTTAATCATTTTTTATGAATAAAAATAATACAAAAATAAAAACAAAAAAAAATAAATTCAATTAATCATTTATTCATTAAATTTGGGTGAAAATGTAAGCAACATTATGCATTAACCTTATCATTTATCTTTATTATTGTTATAGTCAATAACAGTCATTTCGGTTCGTAGTTTGAAGTCTGTATTGTAAAATAAACCGTAATCCATAATTTTGCATTGGATCTTAACATCGTCATATCGTTTGCCATTCGTCAATATGTCAGTCATAAAGAAATGCATTTTGGAACGGAATACTCGGCGTAGGACGAACGTCACATAAGAGGGCATCAATCGTGTTTACACGATGTCCCACGCGGCCGTCACCTTTTCCCTGCAGAAGAGCATGAGAGACATTGTGTCATCCACTTGTCATATATGTGCAAGCTACACACAGCCGGTGCAAGTAGTTCATTGCGAAATGCTAAATACCGCCGATGTCCCGCGAGTCTATTTATAGAGCCGACACGATCGATAGACCGCTATAGAATGGAGCGACCGACCGAATGAAAGTGGGGAGAAAGAAAGAGAGAAAGAGAGAGAAAGAAATAAGAAGAAAGAGAAAAATTGAGAAAGAGAGTGAACAGTAAGAAAGGGATAAGAGATAAGAGAGATAGATAGTTAGATAGATAGACAGATAGATAGATAAATAGATAGATAGATAGACAGATAGATGGAGAGAGAGAGAGAGAGAGAGAGAGAGAGAGGAGGAGAAAAGAAAGGAAAGAGAATACAAAGAGTAAGAGAAAAGAAACGAATAGGGGTAAAGTACTGACAAACGAGAGAGAGAATGGAAGTGGAGTGATGTTCTACCCTTATACTTCAATGCTCTCGGCAATTTCGATTCACCATCTTTCGAGGCAAGCTTGCTCGACATCTTGATTCTTGAGATTTAAAATCGGCGATCTTTCTCTTGTCTGTTACAAACTGACGAGTGTGCTTTCTATTTCTAATAGATGTGCGTTTTTCTATGCATATACTGTTGGAAAATTTGTTTTCTTGTTAAAAAATATGCCGATTAAAATTTTTACGTTAAATGTTTAATGCATGAATGAGTTAATTTAACATTTTGCTATTGCGTTAATTGAACTTAAATGTTAAATTATTAGAACAACTGAAAAAAAGTATAAAAATAATATGATCTGCATATTATTTTTATTTTTATAGATATGTTTCATATTATTAGTGACTGGATTTGTGTCAAAATTTACAAAAAAATATTTTGATATTTTATTTTATAGAAGTGACTACAGACCAGATCAATAACATTTTTCCAAATTAATTTTATCATTAAAAATGTTGGTTTTACACAAAATTTATTTTGTCTTGAAATGTTAACATGATATTAGTGTCACCATTCAACATATTTATGTTATGTTAAATTAACAAAAAAATTTATGTGGACCGTTTGGGATATGCGATGTATGTTAAATTTAAATTTTCAAACAGTGTATATGTGAACGACACAAAGAAGAGATACAAAAAATATTTTATAATATACAATTTTATGTTTAATGACAAAGTCTTTTACCAATTTATCGCAAAAATGTCGACAAAATCAGTATTGAATTAATTTTTTGCAACACCAAGATTATTTGTAACTTTATATGCTTTTGTAATTAAGCCTTTAATTAAAATTTTCTTAAAGTAAAATACATATGTATTAATACATACATGCATATTGATTAAAAATTTACATGTATTTAAAAATACAAGTATTAATTAAAAATTATAATTTTGCTATTTATTTATTCGTGCGAAAAGCTCTTTTGTTTCAGTTTATAATTTATTCATAATTCAAGCACTCTGTTAACAGAATTGCTTAAAAAATATTGTTTTTTATATTTTTTATAACTCTACATGATGTCTTGATATTTTTCATTTATTTTAATTTTTTATTCTTTTTCTATCACGTATAATATCCATTCATAGGCATAGTACATATACATCGTGTACACATTGCACTTATTGTTCTACGAAACTATGCTTCAAATAATGCTGTCATATTAAATTAAATTTGTTACGATTTAAATGTTTTAAATAAAACTAAATATTTCTACCGCTTTTGAAGTAAAATGGAAATATTATCGAGAATAAAGTTATATAATTCAAATGTTTTTCTATTTTTTATAGTTAATTCTCGAACAAACACATCTTTATTTTTAACATTGTTTTTTTATAATTAATTTAATTTTTGTAATATAATTAAATTTTTATAATTAATTTTTATAATAAATTTATAATAAAAACAAAAATATTTAATTGTGTCCTTTTAGATATCGCATTTTGTTAAGTTTATGTTGTTTATATTACATTTAAAATGTTGGCATTTTTAATTTTATTTATAATATTTTAATCATTAAATTTTATTAAAATGTTGATTTGTTTAAATTTTATTTTGACATAAGCTTGAAGCGTATATTTGCACATATTTTTTTTATATATTAAGATTCTATATGTATATGTGTGATTTAACGTTTTTTTTTTAAAGCTCTTATCTTAAAAATTATATTTACAAAGAGACTTTACTTATAATATCTTGTCATATTTATTGATGAGAATGTGTTCAATGATTCTAAAATATTCCGTCTATCAAACAATGAAGTGAGCGGCAAATGTGATCCGCAAAAATCGATTGGAGATCCATTCAAAATTAACAACGTTTACGCTTCAGTAACGATATAAATTGAAATGTACGACGTAAGTAGCTTTCCGATTTTCTCGTATGATCCATATACACGCCCTAACGCATTTGAATCTCTATAGTTTAATTGATGGAAAAAAACGTCATATGAACGCGAAGTGATGCTCGCTCGATATTATATTTTAATTCGATATATTAAAGCATTCTTCGTACAATTGGAAAATTTGTGTTCTATTGTTAAAAAATATGCCGGTTGCAATTTTTGTGTCAATTACTTAACACATTCATATGTTAATTTAATATATTTCTGTTAATTGAACTTAATATTAATATAATTAATTGAACTTAAATTAAAAAATTATAAAATAATTTAAATTCAATATAAATAAATTTAATATAATAAATATATAATTTAATATAATAAATTTAAAATATTAAATTATAAAACAACTGAAAAAAGTGTAAAAATTAATACAGTATGCACACATTTTTAATTTTACATTTTTTTTTATAGATATGCTCATTATTAGTGACAAGATTTATCTGTTAAAATTTACAGAAAAGAATGTTGATTTTATTTTATAATAGGAGTGAGAGTGACTACAAATCGTTGATAACATTTTTCCAAGTTAAATTTATAATTAAAAATATGTTAATTTTACACTAAATTTATTTCAAATTACTATAAAGTTTACATTCATTTTGTGTTGAAATCTTAACATAGTATTAATGTTACTATTTAACATATCCATATTATATTAAATTAACACAAAAATTTATATAGATTGTTCGAGGCATACAATATATATTAAATTTAAGCCAAATTTTCCGACAATGTACAATATGAAAGCTGTATTCACATATTTAAATCTACAGAAATTTTAAATTTCAATGAAAATCGACGAAAATCTAATTTCTGAGAGCGATTTAAATTTTACAAATTTGTATTTGTTTTCTTTAAATAAAAAAGAAAAAAAACACTTATTAACAATGCATATTCAATATCATAATATAATCAATATGTTATTTCTTTTATGAACAAAATATTTTACTTCAATATTCTTATAAATTATACAGACAAATATCAGGTAATCTGTTATCTAATGAAGCAATAATATGATAAATACGTCCACATACAAAAAAGAATCCATTAGCAAGTTATTTGCATATTTTGGTGCATTCGAGACCTTTTTACTTGTTATAATTAGAGGAAAAAATGTGACTTTGTTGAATTTAAAAAACTCTTATATTGTCTTACAAAAGCTTTACAATCTCCAGCCAAAATACAATATGAAATTTGTTCAGTCCTTAAGGAAACATATTTATAATATAAACATCAATTATCTGATTATACATATATTACATGTATTTTTTTTTTATTTTAAGATTATTTTATTCAATCAATAAATCTGTTGACTGAAAGAAATCATCTTGTATATACTGAAATTTATTGAACAAACTCTAAGTTATAAAAACGAACTTTTCGAACTTAACGAAGTTATAAAATCAAATAAGGATTGTTTGCATATTACAAGCATTTGCTAAACAAATTTATAAAATTGGATACAAAAAAATTTATCTTTCTGAGGAGATTTCTCGTAATGAGACTCGCAACTATAGAATGGATTGTGCTCGTTCGATGAGTTCTTTCATACCATCGATAATCCGCTCTTACTATGTGTGCGGTAAAAAATTACGTATAGCGTACTGTTAGCATCTTTTGCCGGTCACCGCCGCAAGTATGGAAGTAATCGATATTTGCGAGCGGGTCGATATATGCTCACAAGGCCACACTACGACCCTTCTACATTATTGATGCTTGATGGACGGCTTTTGTAGAATGGAGTGCGTCCCGCTGTTTGCGGGTCACCAAGCCTTGGCGTGCCGACGGTGTCACGACAATTTTGCACGCTTCCTCCTCTCTCTCTCTCTCTCTCTCTCTCTCTTTCTCTTTCTCTTGTCTCTCTCCTGCAGATACATCGACACGTGCCTCTTTCCGCGAGTAATGGATGCACTCGATCGCGAGATAAGCTGACATTTTTCATCGCGCAAAGCTGGTAAAATTAATGTTGTATTCCTTCATCGAGCGATGTGACCAGATAAATGTGTCTTTCTTCAATACCATTTAATCTTGCCAGTATCACGTTCGCGTATATACATTCGATTTGAACTTTCCGCATTGTTTATAATTTCTCCCTGGCGATCAATAATCTTCGAAGCAACAGTAAATTCCATCGGTATTCGAAATAATTTCATAAAGCTTTATTGAATTTCACATCATTTTTTTTTTTTTTTTACAAAATATTAAATTTATAATTTATTTTCCAATGTATGCATAAAACTCAACACACATAAAAAATTACCATTAAACTGTAAACTCGATGAAATAACGAGAATATGAAAATGGGAAAATTCTAAAAATTTATTTACCTGAAACGCGCTGAAAGCTCGTAATACATTTGACTGATAGAACGAGGTGTGCAATAAAAGATCGCGGAATTTCAAGAGCTACAAGCAACATTCGGAAGTAGGTAGGTGGGTGGGTGGGTCTCGACGGAAAGCACGTTTTTTTTATGGGCCACCAAAGTGGCGCGTAGGAAACGAATTCTTTACGTACGATATTGGAATTTTGCTGGTCTAGCGAATCGAATCCCGTCTCTCCAATCGGCACAATCATGGCAGTTCAACACGTTAATCGATACAGACCCTTCGCCTCTTTATTGCATTTACAGCGGCAAACATGTCGTGTATGCAGGACGATAGACAATGACACTTAAGTGGCGGTTGAGCGCATCGCGCCAACAAACGCGTTAAACATCCGTAACAACGAGGTTTTATTAAAATGTTTTCAATTTTATTCTTTACTAGAAGGAGAGAGAGAGAGATAGAGAGAGAGAGAGAAAGAGAGAGAGAGAGATAGAGAGAGAGAGAGAAAGAGAGAGAGAGAGAAAAAGAGAGAAATTGCGATGTAAAATATTTCTGTTTTCTTTCCATTAAGTTCTGTTTCAAATAAAGTAACTAAATCCTCTAAAATTATATTAAATTATTTTTCTTAAAAATTCAATTAAAGGGATCAAAGAACTTTTTTCTAGATAGAAGAAATGTAATAAAGTTAATAGCGTACAACTAAAACTTTGATTAATAAAAAAATTACTTCTCTCAAACTTTCATCTTTATATTAAAAAAAAAAGAAATAATTCTTTTTTTTTAACAAAAGCGAAATAAAGCTACATTTTGCAAGAGAAGGAATTATTTATGAAAAGAGAAAGAAAGGTCAGTAAGAAAGGAGAAAGAATAGTCGGTTTTTCCTATGTAATCACAAAGGAAAATTCCTTATTTGATTTCACAATTCATTACCGACCTTGTTTTAAATAATACACAATCTTCGATCTTAATCTAAAGTTTGATTAAACCATTTGATTTTATCATTCTAACAATGATAAATTTTTTAAAGTTATGTTAAATTATTTTTCTCAAAAATTCAATTAAAGAGATTAAAAATTTTTTTCTAGATAGTATAAATATAATAATGTTAATAGCATACAACTATTTTAATTAATAAAAATTGTTTTTCTCGAAATTTTGACTTAATATTAAAAAAAAACAATTTTTTTTTTAACAAAAGCAAAATAAAAATACTTTTTTGCAAGAGAAGGAATTATTTAGAAAAGAAGGAAAAATCAATAAGAAAGGGGAAGAACAATCGGTTTTTCCTATGTAATCACAAAGAAGAACTCCTTATTTGATTTCACAATTCGTTGCCGACCTCGTTTTAAATAACGGATAATCTTCGATCTTAATAAGGTTTGGTTAAACGTTTCATCGGTTTAACAACGACAAGCGTCCCGAAGATAAACCTAGTAGTTTTATTACGGGACATATTCTCGCAATGAAACTATTAGATTTCTACTAGTTGTCGAGGAGCAGAACACGATGATTGCATGTTAAAGGTCGTGGCAATTAATGACATTTGTGCATCGAAATATAATAGTATTCCACGTCCACTGCAATGCGGAATTCGTTGGGTTTCGTGCAACGGAAGATCGTAGTTAAAATTATTCGTTACAACGAACTATCACAAAAGCAATGAGACTCCATCTATTAGCGTCAGTCATCGTCACGCTCTCTGTTCCAACAAGTTGCCATTTCTACATTTACTTAAGCTTACATATCATCTCTTCATCATCTAGTCTATTATATGTGTGTTACGTTGAAGAGAGATTAGTTACTTCATCGTGTGTGTTACGTTAGAGAGATTCGCGAAATATTTGCAGTCAGAGAAATAAATCGCAATAGACTGCTATCTTTTAAATTTCCCCGAACGACCATCGATCGATAGAAGTGGCATTTCTTTTCCCTCGAAACCGCCACGACATTTTCACTGTCTCCAATAGGAACTTGTTCCTTGATTTGTTCCTTCCATGCACGATTTTTATTTTTTTGATTGCGCTGTCACACACACACACCCACACACGATTAGAAAATTTTGCTCAAATTAAAACATGTTCCAAACAATCTACACAAATTTTTATATTCATTTAACATAATAATATGATATATATGTATTAAAATATAATATGATATATGTATTAAAAAATATATTACATGGTGACACTAATATAAAATATAATACTAATATAAAATATAATATAAAATATAAAACTAATAAAAAATATATTAAATGGATACGTTAATATTTTAACACAAAATGCATGTAAACTTCATAATAATTTAAATTAATTTTTATGTAAAAACAAAATATTTTTTGTAAACTTACATAAAAGATTACATTTCACCGATTTTATCGCAATTTAAATATGTTATAGGAGAGATTCTTCTCAGTAATTCTTTGTAAGAAAAAAATGAGACGGCATTAGTTTAAAAGATATAACAAATTGAAGTTTAACATTAAAGTTTGTGAGCAGAGTCTCTTCATCCCGAAAAAATTCTAACCTAACCTAAACTTATTTTCAATTTTAAAAGTAAAGTTGGATTGGATTAGGTTAGAATTTTTTCGGGGTAAGAATGCAGAGAAAGAAGCTCCGCCTATATATTCAATAAATAATATTTTTCTTTATATATATAGATATATAAAGACTTTATATATATAGATATAGTTATTCACCGGAATAAGAAAAAATGTAAAAAAATAAAAAAGCTACACATAAACATTTAATTTATCTTTTTAACTTTTCATAAAATCCCGTAAATGTAAATAAAAACTTTTTCCACGTCTACTTTACAAGAAATACACAAACAAAATCATAAAACTTTAATTTATTATATTTCCTAAATCAATGCTGTCCTTAACTTCTTTCTTACGGAGATTTACTCATTGTCAGAAAAATCTCCCCTACAACATATTTAAGCGATAAAATCGGTGAGGTGTAATCTTTTATGTAATTTTATCAATTAACACATGAATTAAATATTTAACGCAAAAATTTTAAGCAATATTTTTCTTAACAAAAAAAACAAATTTTTTAACTAGGTACACACAAAAAAAAAAGAGCGGGACGTATATGACACTAGCGTATGAGGAAGAGATCCGTCCGAATAATACGCGACTCAGTCTCGTATAAAAGTTCCATACATATCTGTGTGCGGCATTATAAAAGCGAGAAAATCGATATTAGGCTCGCCTACCACGTCGCGTGTCCCTCGAGGTAGCTAGCTCATCAGCGATCCAGTTTCTTTCTCATCTTCAGTGTCGAAGTGAGAACGATTCCCGCGATCATAAATCTACGTTATTCACTAACACTGCATATTCCGTGTCTCGTGAAAGCTTTTCTTGCCGAGGAATAACGATAAATTCATCCCTCCGGGTTCCGAATACAAGTGGCATAATAATTCGCCGCAAGCGAGTCATATGAAGAAATACCCATAGGAACTCTTCCGTTGTTGCTTTCAAGATATAAAGGAAAAAAGGGAAAGGAGTAAATGATTAGGACAGTTAGGTTGAATTATTTAAATTGTCACATACGTTTCGTGCTCGCGTGAGAGAAATTTCGGCCAACGGTATATATTCTACAAGTCACAGGAAATGCGTGCCGTGATAGAATGGCGTGAGAAATCGTACCGGTCTCCATTCCCCCCTTTTAAAGTCGCATGTTCAATAACGAAAGTACGATAGAAAAAATTTTGTATTCTTCGAGATGACTCTTGCATAGTAAAGTATAAAATCTGTTTAATTTCAGAAAGGATAAAAATATTATTTACATATCATTTACACTAATTATAGAATCTATGTCTACATATTTTTAAGGACTCAAAACGATTTCTTCAACAACTAATTAAAAGTTTTCATTCATCGCATAAGGAAAATCTGCAGACGAGATTTTAAACTTTTAAAGACTCAGCATCGCGTAATAAACTTTCTTTTTTTCTTATTGTATTTTTTTTTTGCCTTAATTCAAAAACTTATTATTTCTAAATAAAACAAATTATCATTTTAATTGTTTCTCCTGTCAAATTATCCTGTCAAATATAAAAAGCATAAAAATGCCGTTGTGTCATAAATTGTTATCGAGTTTATAAATCCCTATCTTGATATCAAGTCAAGTTTGATAATCAAATCAACCTGGTATCAGCTATAAAGATTTCAGCCGTACTTTTATTTTATTATTTGAAAAAAAGTGGAGGCACGTAAAAAAATCTGTGTTGAAAAAATCTCTGATGTATCTATTTTAGTTCTGTTCATAAAATTATAGCGATAAGATCGAATTTGTTATAGTTAGTTATAGTTAGGTATAGTGTGCACGTATGCAAAGGATAATCCCATTTTCTCACGAAGCTATCTCCCTTTCTTGCGCCCAATTTGCAGACACGTGCTGCAGGTGTAACGTAGGCTACGTTACATCAATAATTCAGTTGCTACGGAGTTCACAAACGTGAAGCTTTATTTTTCAAAGTACGTTTCAACAATAACTACATAAGGAATTTATCTTTGTCAATAATTGATATACAAAGTGTTTTATAACAAATTAAAAAGTTTTGACAACTGCTGCAAATGTTACTTTGAGTACACTGATATATGCATTATCTAATAAAAATTGTAATTCTTTTTTTTAAATTTATATAATATTATAAGAAATTCCAAAACTTTATTAATATTATAATATATTTGCAAACTCAATATTAAATAATCTATGCAAAAAAACACTCAAAATCTTTTGTGCGTAACAAAATTATTTATTAATTAATGTATCGTATAATGTATGATTTAATTATATATATATATATATATATATATATATATATATATATATATATCGATTTATTATTTCTAGAAACATATTGACTGCAATATTTGTTTCATCATAATAAATAATATCTTTCTACTAATTATTGTAACACATGTATAAATATAATACGATATTTTACAGTATTTAACAATAATAATAAACCTCAACCTGTGAATATACATTACTGTAAAAACAAACATGCCAATCTCCGTTTTCATACGCGATGATATTCTGAAGAATAATGATCTGCGATGTATAAGGCGGCAATTTCAGATGTGACCCACATGCTAACCCGCTGACCTGGCGAAGTATCTGGGTACCAGTGCGTAATGTTAAATTTATTCCTGTCCAACGCATATCCTACAGATGTTATTTAGTGTTGGGGATTGACGGTGGAATATTATCTGGCAGCAACCCTTATATATCTTCTTTTGCCGACGATAACGCGACCCTCTAAAAGACCCCGATATCAGTGTCCATCTCTCCTCCCCCTTCTCCCCCCCCCTTCCCTTTCTTGTCGATATACCGCTACGGATTTAAGAGGGAAAACGTCGAGAGTATCGCAGCGATAACGGAAATCTTCTATTTGCATTTTGTCACTTGTGGAATACACGGAACGATGAAATCAAACATGGTGATAATGCGTAAACTATCAACATTTTTTGATCAATGTTTTTGCACATATTCTTGCATGACATTTATATATATATATATATATATATATATATATATATATATAAATATATATATAAATACATATACAT
>JBCEZX010000014.1:6443657-6465329 GCA_039654345.1 Cataglyphis cursor
ATTATTAACAAATTTGAAAAGAAAAATAACATTGCCAGCAAAATTAAAATTTTCACATATATTAACAAAACTCTTATAAACATTTGCAAAATTTGATTTAGATTCACTTACTCCTTTAAAAGTTATTTACTAATAATTGCAGCAAAATACTTATAGTAACCCAAAATATAAATTTCTGTAAATTACTCGTTTTTTTTGTTTCTTGCAGTTGATTTCAAGATGTATTTATGAAAAAGTAAAAAAAGGTTCTTGTCACAAGTAAAAAAAATATTAATTACCCTTATTTATTTTATAAAGACGTTAAAAATCATATTATTTTATATTTTTAATTTTTTCATAATCTGGATTTATTTATTTGATTTTTCAAACCGTATAAACATAAGAAATAGTTGTTTTTTGAATTTCGACAGTTTTTTGCTACTATTGCACATACAGTCAAAATATCCTTAAGAGGTTCGATAGAATTACCACCAAAAGTACTGTATAATTAAATCGTCTGTTTTTAAAATACCGGAGATATGTTTATATGAAGTGTCTATTTACAAATTGAAATTTATCTCAATGTGTAATGCAAAAGAAAAATTTATACAATTTTTTACTTATGACATCCCAATATAATATATCTGGAATGAATGCCTTAAACTCGCCGAGTTCAAAACTAAATAGTTGAGACAGGTATCAAGGAATCTTTGAAACGAATATAATATCGGGATATATATGGTATATACTTCTCTTACCTCCGGCCAAGGTGTCATTGTTGTCAGACTGCAGAGTGGTACTGGTGTCAGATAGGGGCGACGGAACCGGTCTTAAATCCGACGGCGGTTCCAATCTCAGTAAATCACTTCCGCCATCTCCACCGTCTCCATTTCCTCTGCCGACCTGTACAATCGTCACATTCAGAGGTCCCCGGTTACCTGTCATCAAACAAAAAAAGAAAGAGAGACCATGGTGAGTCTGCTCGTTAAAAATAAATGACCGAACGCGAGAAGAGAGAAGATAATTAAACCACCGCCGTTTCTTCGTCACAAAATTGAAGGGCGAACTCTAATTGGGCGAGAGGGGATCAAGTGAATTCGGTGGCGAGAAAATGAAAATCGTTATACAAGCACTCTCTTAATTCGACCACGAAGCTTTATGAAAACGCCAAATCGTAATCGCTCACAAAGCACATTTTATTGTTAATTAAAAGATTGCTTTCTATCAACATACTTAATAAGAGACAAAATAAGTCATTAATCGTAAATCCAAAAATAAATATTTTATAACTAAATATTTTTTAGTTATTTTACAAGTATTTTATATAAATAATGATTGTAATAAATTTAATTGAATATAAATGATTTACTCTTGAATTCAAGAGTAAAGATGTAAAAAAAAGAAAATTTTTTTTTCATAAAAACCAATTTTTTATTAAAAAATACAGCAAGCCTTGTTTTTTTCAAAATTTTGTTTTTTTTAGATATTTAATATCTTTATATTTTGATTACTGCAAAATGACTTTTTATTATTTTTAACTTTTTAGATAATAAATTTAAATTAATCATTATTATTTTAAATTATTATTTTAAACCATTATTATATAATTACTCTATTTTTTTAAGTATCAAAAATTTTTATTATGTATTTAATTAAGAATTATTCGAATTACGTCAAGTTTAATGTAATTTGTAAATTTTATTAATCCATTAAAATTACTTTCAAAAAAAAATAAATTAAAAATATTAGAATATTATATTAGAACTTTAGTTTTTTTTTATTATGTTAAAAAAATACAAAAAATAATACAATACTTTAAAAAATAATAAAAAAATTTCTTTATTTTTGCAATTGTTTTTTTTATTAAAAAAGAAAAAAGTTTTTTACATCTCTACACGAGAGTAAGACAAACGACAGAGAAATTAATAATCATTTAACGGGAATTCTGCAAAAAGCAAACTTTGTGCCATCCTTAATTTAAAATTTGCAATCTGTAAAAAATATGGGAAAGCTAATCAGAATACATCTCCTCGGTCAGATTGTTAATAACATTGTCTATTAATTACATATATAATATTGTGTGCTACCTCTTTAGCCGGCTTGGTGTTGCAAAATTATCATTAAGAAATGATAACCGAGCTGAGAGGCCTCCGGGGAGGGTGATGGAGAAGGATAGGGATCAACACTGCGCCGGGATGTCATTAAGTAGTAATTAACCCCCGTGTCATTTGCCCTCATCCTCAAATGAGTCGAGTTAAAATTGAATCCATTTAACCGAACGAAGTAAGTACTCGTCTCCTCGGTCGGTCGCGATTCGTTCCTGCGATAATTCGATGTACGATCGGCCGATGCGATGTTTATTGATTTATAACGGTTCGCCTTACGGCACGTAAGGATGGCAGAAGCTTTCTAATCCTGAAGAAAATTTATTCGCGCAATTTGCGGCCGGTATGTCTCGTTCGGATTAAAGAAGATATTAGCATGTCGTTAAACTAAATCGCGAGAACGTATCGTGCAGTTATTATACAGGGTAGTTATAAAGTCTGTCCTCAGCTCCTATATTTCGGAAACGACTCAAAATTATTAAAAAAATCGCGAAATTCGTGTTCAATCATTTTGAGGGGCTATTATTTTAAGAGGGTTGGAGAAGTTGTCTTCCCAAGGGAGTGCCGCAGGAGAAACCCAATATAAAAATTTCAAATGGAATCCCCCATAATATATTGTTTGAAAAAGCATAATTTAAAAAAAGAAAATTTTTGGCGCAAATCAGAAGTGATACGTTGACTCGTTCGGGAATTATTTAAGGTCAAAATTCAAAAAAAAACAATTTTCAACAAAATTATGATTTTTACTTAGAAAATCCTAAAAAAACATTTGAGGTGTGAAAGTATTCGTCTTTTTAAGTTCTTTCCATAAAAAATTCATCAATTTAATCTTGGGTTTTTTTTTAAAGGATACGCAAAGAACTAAATTCAGGACTGTACCAAATTTTTTTTATATGAAATCATGATCAAATCTGAATTTTTTTTTACGGAAAGAATTTAAAAAGACGAACATTTTCACACTTCAATCAATGTATCAACCTATCAACGGATCAACCTCCAGTTTGCGCTAAAAATTTTTTCTTTATACGCTTTCGAACGATATACTATAATATGGGAATTTTATTTAAAATTTTTGAGTTGCGTTTCCTCTAGGAAAGAGGACTCCCTCAACTACCTCAACTCCCTTAAAAGAGTAACCCTTCGAAATGATCGAACAGATATATTTCATGGTTTTTTATAATTTTAAGCTGTTTCCGAAATATAGTGAGTAGAGACAAACTTTATAGACACTTTATATAATTAATTGACTTGATAATAAGCAATTCTACTGAACTTAACATAATATCGTTCTTGTTATGTTATCTCAATTTAAATGTATTTCAAACTGGAAAAAATGGTCATAAAAATATTCAAGTAAACTCGTTTCAACAAATGTCAAATTTCTAAGAAACAAAATTGAATTTTATATGACCTTTTTGGGAAACATTTTATCGATTACACACAAAAAAAGATATATATATATATATATATATATATATATATATATATATATAGAAAACCATGTATATGTATAAAGAAAACAGATGTTCTAAAATCACTGTATGATGTAATTTTCAAAAAATATTTTTGTTATCAATTTAATTTTGTGTTATAAGTTATATGTGTGTGTGTGTGTGTGTGTGTGTGCAAAATAATTAAAAAATGTATTAAATATAAAAATATCTTTTTGATTTAAAATATTATTTATTTAAATATTTACAAAGAAATTATTTCCATGAAGCAGCAAATATATTTGAATTAGTAAAATATAAAATAAAAGCAAAGTATGCTTTTATTTGCAAATAAAAAATAATTTTTAATTTCTGGTTGCCGTTTAAAAAACATAGGTAATTTTTTTTTTATTTTAATATATAATTTTTTATTTTTAAATAAATATTTTTAAATATTTTAATTTTTTAAATAAATATCTTTAAATAAATATTTTATATTAAAATTTTGAATAATAATACAAATAATAATTTATTTAATATAATATTTTTGCAAACAAAATATATATTAACTTAAGTAAAAAAAATTCAAAATTAACAAAATGTATTTATCTAATAAAAAAAAATTATTTTTAGTGTGTATATCATACTTGACATATTTTGAATTTTATTCTCCTATAAAACAAGGCTATCTAGTTGGAAACAAACCCTGGGTATAAGAAATTTGAATATTTAGAATGCGACCCTAGTTTTGTCCCTAGCTGTGTCCTTAAAGAGGGTCTTCATAAAAATTGTGGGTTCAGTGCCTTTCTTTAGACGAACATACACCTGGGTGTCGTAAACTGCCACGATCTTCACACATGTATGCTTATACAGTAATAAAGAGAAACGGAGTTTTACGATTCACAGACCAATGCTTGTTCCATACAAATTATATATACGCGCGTTTTCCGTCGTCGGAATTCGGGTTGGATTTTCATGAAAATTTAATAAGAGGTAAGTCGAAAAAGAGAGAGAGAGAAAGAGAGAAAGAAAAAAAAGAGAGAATTATTCCAAAGCATTGAATATACGTTCACGCTGGAACTCTCATACGTACGCGACTGGCATAATCTATCCGTAATCCTCTATCGGTTACAAGACTAACCTTTATGTCCTCCGGATAAAGCGGATATAACGTTTTAATGATACGTATAATAAGTAAACGGTATAGGAGGGATTAAAAATCGAATCCCATTTGAATTGCAAAACAGTATCTCTAAACGAAAAAATTACTTTCCATAAAAAAAATATCTTCATCGATGTGCACTTAAAATAAGAATAATTTTTTTAACAAAAAGAATATTAATGTATTACTTGGCACACAATGGAGATTTTTTTGCCAATATAATTTTAACAGCAGTTAGCATGTAAGAGAGATATTACGTAAAATATCATACAATTCGCGGTCTGAATTTTAATGGAGATAAAAAAATATAAAAGAAAAAGGAGTAGAGTAAATAAAGTTTCAAGTTTAGGAAAAAAGATTGACTACCCTTACATATATATACACTAAAAATAGAATTTTTTTAATGAAATAAATACATTTTGTTAATCTTAATTGTTTTACTTACAAAATATGAACTTTGTTTCCAAAAATATTTTATTTTATTAAATTAATTATTACTTGTATGCAATAAAAATTATTAAAATAAAATTTTATTTTATTTTAAAAATTATTAAAATAATTTTTAAAATAAAATATTAAAAATTTTAATATAAAAAATATTTATTTAAATTAAAGATAAATTAAAGTTTATTAAAAGAAAATGTGCTTTCGAAACAAGCAACTAAAAATTAAAATATTTTAATAAAGAATTTTTTCCAATTAAAAAATTTTTTACATATACAATATATATACAATATTACAATTTTTTTTTAGAGGAACATAGTACTTTTTTTTTTAATTTATAATATAGCTTATTTTAGCATTTCACATTTTTTTCCTTAACGTTAATTCGAGCTTGGTTTACATGAAATACAATTGTTTTTTTACCCTCATGTTAATGATACATTGTAGAAGTGGGAAGATATCTCATATACTCTTGTCACAAGAAAAAGAAAAAGATTCACCTGTTCTGGAGGGTGGAAGTAACAGTCCTTGAACCTCCTCGAGGGGCATGGCGTGTCCGTGATGATCTCGGTAATGATGAGAACGGTCTCTCATATCTCCTCTCGACTGCGATAATCGCGCGCGTTTTCACTACGTTTCTCGCTGAATAGCGACAATTGTTGTTGGAGATTGAATTCGGGACCAAAACCGGAAGCAGGAAGCTGGGCGAGTCCTGAGGGACCCCTGCTGATGATAGCAGACGGTTATTGAGCGTCATCGCCCCACCGTCGCAATTAAGACCATGCCCAGATCACCAAGATCGGACAAATCGCCAACTTGCCAACAGTGCGGCCTCGCCGATTGCCGTTTAGATATCCCGTCCTGTTACAGAAAAAGATTTGTTGCAAATAAAATTATATACATATATGATATTTAAAAAATTTCGCTTAAATTTAGCATATATTGCATGTTCCAAACAGTCTATACAAATTTTTGTATTAATTTAACATAATATGAATATGTTAAGTGACACTTATACTATGTTAATATTAGACTTGATAATTTGCTTCGAAGGCTTCGACATTCAAAGCTTTGAAGATTTGAAACTTGGCACTAAAATCTTCGAACATCGAAGTTTCAAAGATTTGAACCTTCGAAACTTCGATACTTCGATCTTCGAACCTTCAAAGAATCAAAGTTATACAATTATTAATTTAATATAATAGTAATTATATCGCGATTATTATCGACGTACACATTTATAAAATTATATGATAAAATCCGAATAAAATTTCTAATGTTGCAATAATTAATGTTGAATAATCACATATTTTTTGAGCATATATATTAATTAATTCCTTTTATTTACAATATTTTTAACGTTCCCTGAATTAATTCGCTATTTGCAAATATATTCTTCGAAATTATATTTAAGTTAAAAAGTAGTTAAGTTTAATAGTTAATATTTAAATAGTTAATATTTCAACATGGAATAAATTCAAACATTATAGTAATTTGAAATTTTGTGCAAAATCAACATATTTTTAATGATAAAATTAATTTGGAAAATTGTTATTGACGATCTATAGTCACTCTCAATTCTATTGTAAAATAAAATCAATATCTTTTTCTGTTTTAAATTTTAACAAATAAATTTTATTATTAATAATAAAAGATGTATCTATTATGTAAAATTAAAAATATGTGCACATTGTTATTTTTACACTTTTTTGAGTTGTTAAAAAAGTGTAAAAATAATTTAACATTTAAGTTCAATTAACACAACAGCAATATGATTAAATTATTACATTATGTTAAATATTTAACACAAAAATTTTAACCAGCATATATTTAACAAGAAAACACAAATCTTCTAACAATTCCAAAAATATGCAGAATAAAATTTTTAAATTCTGATAAATCGAAATATTTTTGAAAAAATTAATTTTAGAAGATAAGAATCTTTAGAATAAAAGTTGCAAAATTTTTTCAAGTCAGACATTTAGCGACTATGATACTTTTTATTACAAACAATGTTTCAAAAAAAAAGAATAATAATAAAAATCACTTTTTATATAATTTAATTATACTTTATACTTATAGTTAATTATAATTCATAATTATATAATTTAATAATAATAGTAATATACTCACATACACACACACACACACAGAACTAGACAATACAAAATGGAGAAACTAGCAAGTAAAAGCCACGCGGTTATTGATGCGCAAACTTTTTATTGTTAAATTTTAGTAATAAACATCTATTTAGTAATAAACATCCAAAAATATACGTATCGGATCTTTTATTGGATTTCTCTTTTTAGCATAAATATAAATATAGCAAAAAATTACATTGGTTATTTTAAAACCTGACATGCAATATTTGTTGTTGCAGACAAATTTTAAATTAAAATTGATAATCAGAGAAAAGGACTCACTAAAACATAAAGTGTAAAATCTATACAAATTAATAGACTACATCTGATTGTAAGCGCCATGGTCACATGTATATCCGTCGGTGATTTGCAATATAATATTTATTTATATCTATGCTAAAGAGAGGGACCAAAAAATGATTTGAAATATACATTTTTAATGTATGTTATTATTAAAATTTAATAATAAAAAATTTGCTCACCAATAATCGCGTCGTTCTTATTTGCCAGTTTCTCCATCTTAAATTATATAATTATTAGATTATAATTTAAAAGATTTGATTTTTGTTCCCATTAAAATTTTAGCGAGATAGAAAGAAGGTTTAATGACCCGTAATAATTTTCCATATCTCATTTTCTAAGTTGCAATTAAATTATAAGTATCGCAGCAATCGATCGACATAGTCGATCGTGTCCACGCTGTTTTAAAAATCGAGAAATTAATTTCAAATAATAATTGCTAAACAATAAAATATCGTAATTAGTTTTCCCTGTCTGCATTATAATGAAACACGAGAGAACAAAGAAATGTCCTTTCGGCTTAAATTGTCTGGTTCGTCATTTATCTGGCTTTATATATGTGCTTTTGTGGTCGATGTACTCCGTTCATAACGGAATACGGTAATGTTTGCGGGAATTGTTGCCAAAGTAACGCAAATAGCAGAGAATAACAATAAATTAATAACAATAAATTTATTGTTAAAACTGTTTTATTTTTCTTCAGTGAAAGGATTATATCGATTACAAAATTCTATTATTTTTCCATATTTTTTAATATAATTTTCAGTTAAAAAAAATATATATATTTGGAAAGAAATAAACGTTTCAACAGATTATAAATTAAATATAAATTTTTGTTTAATATTTATTTCTCGATTAGTTCTGTTTGTATCCGCTCTAGTAATTTCTCTCTTCATCGATTAATTATGCAGTTTTTCATGTGTGCGTTATAGAAGACTCATATTTTATGCTCTCTGTCTGCATCGCGTATGTACATGCTATTAAAGTATGCGCGTACTTGTATTTGCTTATGGCACACATACATGCGTGTATTATCGTAGATCGATAACCGACGTGTCTCGGTTAGTGGGTCTAGTTCGCAAGAATTATATAGTTGTCATATAGACGTGCGATTCGCGACTCGATCGCGTTCCCTAATCGCGACGTTATCACGTCGTACATACGTGATACTTTTTTCCTCTTTTTTTTGCGTAACTTTCTCCTTCTATACTGTCGTCATGAAAGAATGGCTGATTACCGCGGAAGATATGAATAGTTCAGCATACAATAGAAATAATCGAGCAATATAACAATAATTGTCGTTTCAAAGCAAGCAAATCACGTTATTGATCTCTAATAACACAAATTAGTGAAACTTTACAAAAGGGGATCCAACCCCAATGATCTTGACATATGACCTTGACATATGTTATCAAGGTCACTGTCCTGAGTTACATCCAAGAGGTTTTAGCCGTCGCTCGTTGCTTATTAAAAAGTTATTAACAAACAAAGATTTTTAAAAATCATGGTTTGTACGTAATCTGACAATGAAAAACAATGCGACTTTACTTTTAAAACTGAAAGGTTTGGGTTAAATTATATTTTCCGGAAATGGCGGCCTCCGTGGAGGTGGGGAAGGAAGGGGCAAACTCCCTGTGTCTACATACTTTACAAAGCAAAGCGAGGTCCACTTCATAATTGTTCTGTGAATGGGAAAGTGTATGCGTGACACAGCGGATTTCGCCCCCCCCCTGCGGGAAAGGCTCCACTTCTTAAAAATATAACCTAACCCAAAACAAATTTTAATTTTAAATCAGAAATAGGTTTGGGTTAGGTTATTTTTTCCAAAAGTCGAGCCACCCACCGTAGGAGAAGAAGAGGGGGGGGGGTGGAACTTACTGTTCTATGCATACACTTTTTAATGCAAAGAAAGATTTTACATGAGTTTACAATTTTTCACGCGAAGCGAGATTCAACGCGAATCTCTGTGTCTAATTTGTTGATAGTGAAGCTTTCCCATAGAGAGGGGGGGGGGGGGATGTTCACACATATACTTTTCAAAGCAAAGTGAGATTCTACATGGGTTGTACATGAGTTAAACCTCGCTTTGCGTAAAAAGTTGTAAACCCATGTGGAATTTCACTTCCAGAAGATATAATCTAACCCAAACCTATTTCTAATTTAAAACTAAAATTTGAAGGGCTTCACTATCAAAAAATTAGATACATAGGTTTGCGTTGAACTTCGCTTCGCGTGAAAAGTTATAAACTTAAATTGTTAATAATTTTTTAATAAACAGCGAGCGACGGCTAAAACCTCTTGAATCAGGGCAGTGACCTTGACAACATATGTCAATTGGAGCTCCTTTTGTAAAGTTTGACCGTATAACAAAATAATATGATTTTTAACGTGAATTTTAACGATTTTTCGTAAAAGAAAGTAGTTGCAATCAATATTTTTTTAATTTATAACAAAAATTTTTCGTGAATACTTTCTTAAATCATTTGCAAAAAAACAAAAAAAAGAGTAATTTATAAGATTTTAGATTACTATAAATATTTTGCTACAATATTTTTAATAAATAACTTTTAAACGAGTAGAATCTAAATCAAGTTGCACAAATATTTATATATATTACATAATATTTGACATATGACACATACACAATATTTCTCTGCCAATTTAAAAAAATTTTATTTATTACCTATATTATATATACATATGCACATACGTGGAAAAAATTAAGAAGAGAGACAGAAAAAAAATACATTTTTAAACCACATATTTCTTTTTTTAAATATTTATATATTTACTTCTTATTAGATATATTACTGTAAATATTACTGAATATTAAAAATTACTATTTATATTTACATTTTCTTCCTACAATTATTTTTAAGTTATTACTTATAAAAATAATTATGCATATTAGGGATGACCTCACTAATTTTAATAACCATATAGTCGGCATCATATAGTCAAGGATACCAAGTAATTTTCAAAAAAGGTTTTAGCTATTGCTCATTGTTTATTAAAAAAATAATTTGTTTATTAACAAAATAAGTTTGACGAATGACATAATTTTTTGACACCATATAGATTTAAAAAGGAATATACATACTTGGTGGAATATATATGTGTTCAATACATAATAATCATAATATTGCTTTCAATACGCTGTATTTGTTTATTCTTTGTAAATTATTTGTTATCTGAATTTCTATTTCGCCAGCGTTATGATTACCATAAACGAATTTTTTTAATATTATGGCAATTTGTATTCCCTCCCACAAAAATCTCAAGAATAAATAAATCTGCTAAGAATACATATTGAAACGTAATAAATCTTCCCCACCCATGCGTCAGATTTAAAAAGGGAAAAGTATTTTACAGTTTTACTTTATTATAAAGTGAAAGGGTGGACAGAGAGGGGCCAAATCCCCCTGCACCCTATTCCAGAAAATTCTAACCTAATCTAAACTTATTTTTAATTAGGTTAAGTTTTTTTGGAGTAAGGCTCATTCATCCTTTCACTTTATAATATACACATGTTATATATGTGTATACTTTTTAACATTAATGTCAGAAAATTACATTCAACTTGTTAAACTTATTTTGTTAATAACTTTTTAATAAACAACAAGCGACAACTAAAATATTTTGAAAGTTACTCGTAATATTATTATACTTACGCGTAATATTATTGTAAAAATTTCTTAATACACTTAGAAATAATATATTTACACAATTTCTACATGGCAATATTCGGTTAATATATGTGTGTAGATATAATAATATTTTCTATAATGGCAATTATTAAAAATAACGACTAATAGTTTCACACGATAGCTCATCTCTATTGCCTGATTAATCGAAAATTTACGGCATTGATGCAGAGCTCACTGCTTACATACCATAAATCACTTTCAACGGTCGTAGACTATCGTGGTTTTTCTTTATCCGCTCAACGGAGGCTATTTATCAAAGTGACCTCACAAAATTTTTTTCTGGAAACAGTGGCGTCCACAACTTCTAATCCCGATTATCCCTCCTCTCTACTTATATCTATCATTAAAAAAAAAAAAATTCTCTGGAAAAGAGATTAATAATTTGTCATCCACTCATATATGAAATATTAATTTAGATGAAAGTGCACGTGTAGAAATTATACGATAATGTTACAATCGTTTTCAATCGTTTATTGAAAACAATCAGAAAATATATTTATATCATCAAGCATTTGTTTTTATCAAGTTTAATTTAAGAAAATTGATTTTGTTTCATTATTGATTTATTGATCTTAATATTAATAAATTCTTATATTTGTATTATTATTTTTAAGGATGTTCTAGATGTACAATAGTAGCAAAAAATTGTCAAAATAAAAAAGAAAATATGTTTCTTACGTTTATACTGTTTGAAAAATTAAAAAAATAAATTTGGGCTGTGAAAACAATTAAAGTATCACAAAATAATATGGATTTTGACGTCTTCGTAAAAGAAAATAGTTGTAATATTTTTCTTAATTTATGGCAAAAACTTTTGATCGTGAATATCCTCTGAAATCAATTGCAAAAAACAATGAAAAACGAATAATTTGCAGAAAGAGAAAAAGAGACAGATAATATTTTTCTACAATTTTCAGTAAATAACTTTTAGACGAATTAATGATAGGATCTAAATCAAGTTTTGCACAAATATTTATTAGAATTTCCTTAATATATGTAAAAATTTTTATTTTATTGGTAATATTTTTTTTTGTCAAATTTGTCACTAAGTGCTACAATAAGCGATTTTCCATAAGATAGTAACTTTAAATTTAAATAACTTCTAAACCGTTAAGAGAATTTAATTTTTGCTTAATTTTTGCACAAATATTCAAAAGAAATAGTAGAACAATCTATGAAATTTTAATGTTTTTGTTAATATTTCGATATATGTCACATACATCCTTAATTATACAGATATTTTAATTATGTAAATGCAAATCTTTGATGTGTCTTTGCAGCATGTTATAAAATATAATATAGTTTTATAAAAAATTAAGCGAAATAAACAAGCGATTTAACTATCGTGCGAAATATATAGCTATGAAATCATTAATTAAAATGGCGGATAGCAAAATGATGATATCTTTAAAGGGCATCATGTTAAAAGCATTCACGTGTTAAAAAGAACTTAATGACATGATGCCGAAAAATCATTTTGTCATAACTGTAGAAAAACTAATTGTAAGCAATTTATTTAATCAGCTTCATCAACTTTTACTGTTTTTTACAGGTAAAGAAACTGCTGACAATTGTTTCAAAAGAAACTTTAATTTTTAATACATGAATTGATCCGCTGTTATAACACGCTGCGTACAAATTGTCGCCTATAGTACTCGTTACTCAGCTTTGAATATCCGAATATTCTTAATATTATCGTTGATATACGGTATTTTAATTAAAGAAAGATCGACTGCATTTAACTTTGCGGAAAAGATTTTCTCTTACTAAAAGAATCCAATACTACAAGAATTTTAATCTAATTATCTGCCATTATTTACTTCGAGAAAAATTTGTTAATCTTTTTAATTAATTGATCTTTTTAATTAATTGATCGCAATGAAAATACTAAAATAATCCTCGGAACTTTATAAAATCAACTATTTGATTGTTTTATGATCCTCCAAACTGCGATTATTCAGATATAAAAAAAAAATTAAGCAAAAATTATATTAGAAAATAATCAATTTTTGTTAATTTTTTTCTTCTAATACACATTGTCTAAAAAATTTATCTATGTTATTTTACATAAATTTAAATTCAAACTATTATACTTCCAAGTTTAAAAAGATCCAAACACTTTAAAATTCCAGCTCGAACTTGGAAGTCTTGGAACTGTTTGAATTATTGGGTCACTGGAAAATTCCTCTAGCTCTATTTGCGAGATAAAGATCCACTTACAAACTATTTCTTTCGTGACAATATTCGTGACGTTCTGTGTTTAACTATTTTAGTCAATGGGTCAAATAGTCAAAAGGTTCCACTGACATTTTCTCCGCTTTCAGTAGGCATGAGGTAATTATCTTATGCGCAATAAATTTATCAAATGATATTTAGAATACATATAAATGTTTGTTTTCCATTTTAATTCGCTTACTACAGCAATGTCATTTATTAAAATATATGAAATAATATAATAATAAAATATAATCCTCTTTACTTTTTTCTCTTTCTTTTTTTCACTTTGAATGTCACTTAGTTTTCTTCTTTTTTCATAGTTTGATAAAAGGTGAATAAGATGTTAAGAAATATAATCTGAATCTCCATCTTGTCAGATATAATAATGTTAAAGGTCGAGTATTATACATCGGATAAATCAGGAAGAGAGAGAAAAAGATTTCAATGCTAGAGAATAAACGCCTGATGTTTAAAAAAAATGTAATGTACATTTTGAAATTTCTTAACGCGTATATAATATAGCGATTAAATTAATGCAAGTTTAAGCTGGAAAAAAAATTTTTATATAACTTTTATATGTAAAAATAACCAGTTTCACTTATTTTTTCGTTCTTTACTTGTGTAAAATATTTTTTTTACGTTTAATCTGTCTTTTTTAATTTATTTATTTATTTATTTACTAAATTTGCATTTTTTTTCTAAAAATATTAATTTTTTTGGTTATTTAAATAATTTTAATAATTTTAAGGCCTCTAAAAGTAAATGTAAAATCAAAATATAGTGAGATAAAACCAATTTGAACATGTAACAATAGTTTGAGAAATTTTCACGATTGCACAAGTGAAAAAACAATGGGCATTATTCTAATCAATGAATTTTTCAAATTTTATTGCAACAAAGTTTGAACTGATACAAGAGAATATCTGCATTTTTTTTTTTCAATTTTATGGTAACCACAAATGATAAAAGAATAGATATTCAAGAATCATTGATGAGAGACCACATAGATATACACATAGACACACATACACATATACACATAGATCACATAGACACTCGTATATACATATTTTTGCGTGATACTCCGCCTTTTTTCACCCTTTATCGCGTGCACGCAGTATTTTACAGTGACTCGTGTCAGTTTAATTATGCCGATATTTGATGAGCAATTTTGCTAATGTTTTAGTTCTTATTTCACCTGAAATAATATGCTATTATTTGAAGATTTTCCACGAAAAAATATTAATTAACTTAATTTAATTTAAAAAAGTCTAAACAATTTTGACTTTTGAAAAAAATTCAACATAATTGATGAAAATTCTTACTTTTTTCTTTGAGACTTTTTTGAATATATTTTTAAAGATAGACTGTGTGAATTACTTTTGTTGATATACAAAAAAAATTGAAGAAAAAAATAAATATATTTAATTTTTTACTCAATTTTCTTACAAACAAAAGCAAAATTTAAATTCTGAGAGCTTTCGTATATCTTGTTACAAGTTAAATTAACCTACATAAAACAATTGACATACTGCATATTTCATGATACATTCGATAACCAACTTCATTCAACATGAAAATAAACAACGATTTCCAATTTCCAGCAGCGACGCGAAATTACTATTAGCTCGAGCTATCCTCGCAAAAATTCGTTTGCACAGTTGCCCGTTACCATATTTTTCTTATGAGAACATATTGCTATTATACGACAGGGAGAATAATGACGTATACGTATGCAATTAACTAGAATACTTCGCGTATTCTTTGTGCGGAAGCGCCAAAGCTCCGAAATAATGTGAAAAGTAGGCTAATCCGTGGCTTGACATTTTGGACTACAAAGAATGTACTTAGTCGGCAAGAAAATGAAACAAGTGGACAAAAAGGACAAGAGCAATTGCTTCATTATTTTGAGCAAAAGCAAGAAAGACGCGCTCTTTCCTTTTTTTGTTTCTTTAACAATAAAGCTTAGTTAAACAGCGACGTGTGAAATAGATATATCCAGCAAAGAGTTAATTCAAAACGAAGCGTGTCAGTAACTTCATCACAATCGAGAACATTGTAAATATTTGATGAGAAATCGATACGCGTAATTAGCGAATATTACTAAGATGCATAAAGCGGAAATGGATGTGACAGCAATATATGAATGCAAATAACGCGAGAATGTGAAAATATCGAATGGAAACAAAGAAGTTATTCGCGGTGCAAGCACAATCAAATATTTTCCGACTGTTAATGTCAAATTCGTGTTTTTTTTCCTCGCGCAAACACACTTGTCGTATAAAAGTGATAGACGTTCCAATATGTAAACATGGATCTAACGTGAAAGTATCTACAAAAATATCTTTATGAAATTTGCTGATCATTAAAAATTGTAATAAATTTGATAAATATATGCATAAAAAGTTATATCTCATCGATTTAATTGTCATTTAGATGTTGTAGAAGAGAATGTTCTGAGTAATTTCTGGCAAAAATTATAATAATTAATTATAAATGATAATTATAAACTATAAATTATAAATATAAATTATAAATTATAATTATAAATTGTAATTGTAAATTATAAATTATAATTATAATTTTATTAATAAATGTTTACAAAAGATTTATACAAAGATTTTTATAAAAAATTTATTATATTATTTAATTTTCAATAACAAATACTGGTTGCTCGAATCGAGAATTTAAATTTCAAGAATAATTAATTTATATTTTCATTATAAAAAATTGATAATGAACAATATTTAAATAATATTAATGAATAATTAATGCTTGATAATTAATCGTGATTAATAATAATCGTGATTGAAACGCGGGAACAATAAGTATCGTATTGTTAGAACATGAATTACGAGATTCAATAACACGCGCAAAAAACGCACACTATACTGCGATCGAAAAGCTATTGTTTCCTCTCGACAAGATTATTCAGCGTTAATTATCTTCTTGAATGCAAACGTAATAAAAGAGGCGAGAGATATTGTCAGTCTTCACGCCACGCTTCTTTTTACAAACGACTCAGCTTGGCGTGTATATATCGCGTGACGTGAGTCACGAAAAAAAACGTTTCGTCATGCTGTTTCGGCATTAATCTACTGGAGGTACATGTACATTAGAGATTACAATGGCCGATATCATAGAAGCGCAAATATTTTATCTTATCCAAGTATCTAACAATAAGCCCTGCGATCTTCACGCTTTACGTATGCATCTGCAGTCTGTCGTGTGTTTTCTCATATAAATTTCCCATCGAAAGAAGATAAAAACACAAGAAGATTGTATGTCGCGGGCATTTAAAATGGTCATATACCTCGTATGAACAAAAATGCTCAATACTTTACTCAAGTTTTTTTATCTTTGTATTAAGCGTACATTGTTAAAAAATTTGACTTAATATAAATCGCACGTACACCAAACGGTTCACACAAATTTTTGTGTTAATTTAACATAATATGAATATGATAAATGGTGAGATTAATATTATGTTAATTTTAACACAAAATAAATGCAAACTTCATTGAAATTTGAAATAAATTTTGTATAAAAAATCAACATAATTTTAATTAATTTGGAAAAATGTTATTAATCATCTGTAGTTACTTTCACTTCTATTGTAAAATAAAATCAATATCTTTTTCTATAAATTTTAACAGATAAATCCACTAATAACATATCTAATATTCTGTAAAATTAAAAACATGTACACATTGTATTATTTTTACACTTTTTGCATTTTTTTTTCAGTTGTTTTAATAATTTGACATTTAAATTCGATTAAGGAGGGAAACCAGTGTAAAAAAGACTATTTTTAAGAATTTTCTTTGGTAATAATTGATTTTTTTTTAAATCAGTTTATTAGCATCACGCAGTACATAATTTAAATTACTTTTTGGTGAAATTCTTGTTAAAAAATATTTATATTTATAGCTACAATAGCCAATAGTGTGAACCGCTTTAAAGAAACTTTAAAGAAACAGACGAGCCAAACGGAAGTTCTGAAGCAGAAAACCAAACATTTTCTTAAAAGACAATAGCTTCAGTTGCACATATAGATTTGAATAAAAAATCATTTGTTACAAAATGGCGACCTTTTGGAGAAAAAAAAATACCAAAATTAGTGAGACATTGATTTCTGTTTTTTAACATTACAAAAAAACAAATTATTCAATCAAAAATTCCACACGTGCAACTGAAGCTATTGTCTTATATTTTAAGAAAATGTTTGATTTTTTGTTTCCCGTTACAAATGCGCCCGTTTTTTTGAAAACTACTCACAATATAGGCTATTGTAGCTATAAATATTAATATTTTTTTAACAAAAATTTCACAAAAGGTAGTTCAATCTATGTACTTTGTGATGTTAATAACGTGATTTGAAAAAAAAAAAAAAGAAACAATTATTTACCAGAAAAAAAATCGTGCTTAAAAATCGAGCTGTTTTCAAATTCAGCTGTTACACTGGTTTTTTCCTTTACACAACAACAATATATTAAATTAACACATGAATGTATTAAATATTTAACACAAAAGTTTTAATCGATATATTTCTTAACAAGAAAACATAAATTTTCCAATAGTGTAAGAAGTGATTTGAAAAACAATCTTGTGTTTATCTGAACCGGTACTAATGCCATGAATAATGTCATGAATAATGGATCAAGAGAAAGAGAGAGAGAGAGAGAGAGAGAGAGAGAGAGAGAGAGAGAGAGAGAGAGAGAGAGAGAGAGAAACACACTTATCCTACCACACACAATCTCAATAAAGATTGATGTCGGCTTTACAAACGATCATTATATAAAGGATTAGTATCATAGTCACGATATAAGTAAGTAAGTTAACTCGAAATCGATCTTGAAAACACGACTTAAAGCGACCTGTTAAAGGAACCAATATACAGGAAGCTTCATTATCGCGAACATTTCATCAGATATTATAGTACAAATTAATCTCGTCTCGTATATCAATCAACCGTGCTAATTACCAATCGCTAATTGGCAATCGCGATAATTAACGACGTTGAATCAAAACCGTCCTTTACGAGATATACATAAATAGTACCATATTGGCGCCGTACCTGTTGCGAGAGGAACCCTCCGTTGGTCGCGCGATTACTCCTAGAGACCCCGTCCTCGAGAATGCCGTGCACCCTGACTGGTCCCCGCCGTCTCTTCTCTTCCCTCGGATGACACGTCGACGCGTCGCGGGGAGGACGGTTTCCGGACGACGATAAACGATCGCGTGCTAACTCCTCGACGTTCCCGATTCCGACTCACGGCGCGGCATCGATTCGTCGCTCGACGTGTTTCTTCGCGATCGGTGGTCCCGCTCGACCTCTCAGCTCCGTCGCAATCGGCGCGTAAAACAGGGACCGCGCTTCCCGTCCTGTCTCGCTCGTCGTGCGATAACGACGACGCGATAATGCAAGCCGCGTATTATCGGAATACACGCGTCTCGCGACGGTGTCAGGAGGCCTCTTCCTTCCGCACGTGTGTACACGTGCGGGCCGTCCGTCCGCTCGTGGTTCCCTCGCGCAAGAAGCGATAACAGAGGATTCTTCGAGGATAAAAGGGGAGGAAGGCTTGCGGAATTGTTGATTGTCGTTGATTGTCGATGGCGTGTTGTTGGTGCCGGAGAATCGGACGAACGCGACGGCTCCTGCGATCGGCTCTGTCTTTTCCACGGACACGGCAGGGAGGTTGTCCTGCGGCGCGACGGACGAGTCTGTGACAGGAGGTGTAACACGCGCGCCTCGGCGCACCGCGCACGTGCCGGCACGCAGCCCAGCACGGCCAAGGGTGGCGCAAACTGGGACTCGACTACTGATTCTGTAATTCAACATTCTGTCAACGTTCGCTTCTTATTACACGTGCCATTCTTCTATCGACGATTTATTTCTGTAACTAAACAGATTCAAATGGTTTAATCATGGAGTAATAATCATAATGTGAGATAAAATGAGAAAAGAATACTGAAACAGATATTTATAAAATTATATTGTAATCAAGTAATAGAGAGATTGTATAAGTAAATTCTTGTGTGTGTGTGTGAAAAGTTAAATAATATATATTTTTTTTTTTTTTAAGTGTGAATAAAATTCTCTAAGAATATATAAAGATTGAAAATTAGACAAATAAAAATCACGTTTATTTACTATAAAATTGATTTTATTTGCAGGATAGAAAGAGCACATGTCGAATGGTCGACAATTTTATTTTTTTACATTAATTTCGTTTTTCTATTCTCCTCGCCTCGCAAAAAAATCCACAACGGCATTCGCCCGGGATGTATACGGCACTTTCAACCCCTAACAAGGGTCATGAAGTTATATGCTCTATGTAGACAGGCTTGCCAACTCGATGATTCCACGATGGCAGGATCATACCAACCGTCGCCAGAGGGGGTCGCAGCCGCTTTGCAGCTGTCTAACAAGCTATCCCCCAGCTTTAAACGTGGCCACCATGCGGGATGCGCTGATTATGGATCGCATTTGTGTGACGCCGTTTTACTTTATTACTCGAATGCGAGAGCACACAGCATACACACGTGACGTCACCGCGCCGTTACACTCCAGCGCGCCACGCTTCCGCTTATCGATACGGTTTGAATTATCGATCGTCAACGAGGTCGAAATGCAGACATAGAGTCCACCGCGACCTCGGCAGTTTCGAACTAAAGTTTATTCTATGTCGTAGCCTTGATTGACAATGCGAGAGAATGTCGCACGTCTTATACAATTGTTGCTTTATATATTTACACTCGGCGCATCAAAGTAAAATTTACTGAGAAAATAATGTGTCGTAGCAAAAATGATAAATTTACAATATAAGCTACGCATATAAATCTTCTTTCTATCTCTTCTACACATATAAATCTTCTTTCTATCTCGCTAAGATTTTAATAGGGGCAAAATATCAAATTTTTAACATAATTATATAATCTAATATTATATATAATTTAAAGTAAAGAAAATGGCAAATAAGAACCACAGCTCGGTTATTAGTGCGTAAAATTTTCATTGTTAAATTTTAGTAATAAACGTGCATTAATGTTTTTGGAGTGGACTGTCCATCTTTTCAGCATACATATAAATATATAAAGATTACATTAATATTTTAAAATCTATACACAATATTTATTGTTACAATCAAATTTTTAACAAAAATTTATACGTTTGTTGAAGAATATATTTCTCTTCCAAATTTAAATTTTATATTTAAAAAAAATAAAAATTAAGTTAAAAACTGAGTCTACTACTGTTAAAAACTGAGTCTATTACTGTTATTATATCATTATAAATTATAATTAACTATAAGTATAAACTATAATTAAATTATAAAAAGCGATTTTTATTGTTATTCTTCTTTTTAAAATGGCGCTATTTGTAATAAAAGTATCATAGTCACTAAATGTCTTGCTTGAAAATTTTACAATTTTTATTCTAAAAATTCTTATCTTCTGAAGTTAATATTTTCCAAAATAATTTGATTTATTATGATTTAAATTTTAACCTTATATTAGTACATTGTTTTGAAAATTTATATTTTCTTGTTAAAAAAATATGTCGATTAAAATTTTTGGGTTAACACATTCATGTAATTAAATTGACATATTGTTATTGTATTAATTGAACAAATGTTAAATTATTAAAACAATTGAAAAAAATATAAAAGTAATAACAATAGTAACAAATTTTTAATTTTACACAAATTTTTACACAGTTATGTTTTGTATTATTAGCGAATTTATCTTTTAAAATTTATGTCAAAAAAATTTTATTTTATTTTACAGGAGTAAGCGTGACTACAAACCGTCCATAACATTTTTTTATATTAATTTTATCATTAAAAATATATATTGATTTGATATAAAATTTATTTTAAATTACTATAAAGTTTGCATTTATTTTGTGTTGAAATATTAACATAATATTATTGTCCATTTAACATACCCATATTATGTTAAATTAACACACAAATTTGTGTAGATTGTTAGGGACATGTGATATATGTTAAATTTAAGTCAAATTTTTTAACAGTGTATGTATATTTACTTGACACTCCAAAATTCACTGAGATATTTTGTATAAAAATTTGTTGTATAATGATGATAAATTTACGATATAAGCTACGCACACACACACATAAATTTCTCTTTATTCTTTCTCTCGTTCATATATATATATAA
>JBCEZX010000014.1:6480349-6491751 GCA_039654345.1 Cataglyphis cursor
TCGCTCTGTAAGCAATCGGGAATGTCGGCAATTGAAGCTGTCGGCAAAACGTTGTAGGCAAACGAAGCTGTAGGCAAACGAAGCCCCCTCATAATCTTTATCTGAAACTCTTTTATAAAACATTTGTTCTAAGAGAATGTGATAATTTTTTTTGACACAACTTATATTACATGAAAAATCTTGCCTATATTATGTGTGTGTAAGAATAATAAACCGAGATTGATTACATTTTTGTATAAAATAAAATTTTTTTAAATCAGATAAAGATATACTTTGTTTTCAAAAATGTTTTGTTACATTAAATAAATTATTTTATTTTATTTTCTGTAATAAAAATTATAATTTTAAAAATAAATTATTTAAAATTTTAATATAAAAAATATTTATTTAAAGATAAAAAATTATTTATTAAAATAACAAAAATTTATGTTTTTGAAACAAGCAGCCAAAAATTTAAAAAAATGTTTTTTAAAAAAAAAGTGATTTAGTATAATAAAAATAAAAAGCAAATTTTCTTTTTTATTTGCAAAAAAAAAGCATACTTTCTGTTTTTATTTTATATATATTTTTAGATATTCAAATATATTTGCTGCTTAATGAAAGTAACTAGTTTTTTTGCAAGTATAAATAAATAATTTTTTTAAATCAAAAGAAATTTTTTGTATTAAATACATTTTTTTACAATGTAAGAAAAGAAATTTTTCCAAAATTAAGAATTGGAAGAAAATTAAGAAATGGAATTTAGCGAAAATCGAGAAATCGATCGTAATTGTATATCGATCTGTAAACTGATCTGTCAAATCTCAGATGGTGCGTCAGCCGGCTCTCGGATTGCACGGCTTACGAGCCACCCCCGCAGGACCACCCTATTACATCTCGCAGACCGTCGCATTCTCTTAGTGACGCTGTCGGTGGCGGCATCGTCACGTTCTCTCCGCGCAAGCTCCGCTTTACCAGGAAGGGCTATTGATCCGCGCGCATTTCGGCCGACGATCGGAAGGTAGAGTGCCGCGGAGTCGACGGGCCGCACAAGTCGCCCGTAAATATTCCTTCGGTGCACTGTGACTTCCCCCCGGATTTAAGAGCGGATAAAAAAGGCATTCTTTTAGCGCTCAAGTAGCAGCGTGGCCGAAGATGGTCGGTGGAGTGACGGAGGGTGGACCCCTCATTCGACCTGTCGAGCCTGGTAAGTATCGCCGGACGATTTAAATTCCTGTTCCTTCTGGAATCACTTATCGGATCCGATATCTTCATTCGTTTGTTCATCATACGATCATCGATTAAAATTCTTCATCCATCAGCCGCGACACGATATCTAACGACGACAGCTCGTTCAGAATGGAGGACGCCGACAGCTGTTAGTTCCTGTCCCTTATGACTATAACTGCGTAATTTCTTGGTGAATCACGCGGTGATCATATAATTTCCCCGACATTAAAATAAAATCGAATCCGACGCGTTTTGACTGTGGTATTTGCCGATTCATTATAGTGATTTTGATTGCACAATTCTGTCGTGGAAAATGCTGGAAAGTTTAATGGAGCACACATACCTATTAATATTGACTAACCCGACTATTATATATATATAAATTCACGGAGTATTGGAGTAATTAATACATGTTATGTCACGCGATGTATTCAGACGGGTTATAATAATAATTGATCATTGTTTTATGCTTTACACATTTACATAATACGTCGTGAAACTAATTAGAAACTCGTATTCGAGAAAAAAACATTTAAAAAATGTAAAAATATTCCGATTGTCGTTTTATTGTGTTTCATATCTCTATCATATTGCAAAATCTTATTTTTTTTTAATAGTCGTGAGGTCTCATTTTTTTTAGATAGTCGTCATTTAAGATAAAAAACAAAAATTCAAAAAAAATTTTTTTTTATAAAAAATGTTTTTTTTTTAATAAAAAATGGTTTTTTTTAATAAAACAATTTTTAATACAAGTTTCATTTTTTTTTAAATTTTGTTTTTCTTTTGGTTTGTTTAATATCTTTATATTTTGATTACTGCAAATTGATTTTTCGTTATTTTTAACTTTTTAGATGATAGATTTGAATTAACATTATTATTTTAAATGTAGTTCGCATTCCAACTGGCTATATATAATTGTGTTATTACTCTCTATTTTTAATTAACAAAAATTTTGTTATGTATCTAATTGAAAATTATTCGAATCATGATTGATGAAATTTGCCGCAAAAATCTCATTAATCCGTCAAAATTACTTTCTAAATAAAGAAAATTACCTTTTAATAAAAAAAATAATAACAATAATAAAATAATAAAAAAATAATAAAAATATAAGAACTTTAGTTCTTTTTATTATGTTAATAAAAAAATATAAAATAAAAATAATATTATATTTTTAAAAATAATAAAAAAAAAATATCTGTTTTTTCTTCAACTGTTTTTTTCTATTAGAAAGATCTTTTTACATATCTAGTCGCAATAATAATTGACATAATTCATGCTCTCTTTCTCTCTCTCTCTTTCTCTCTCTCTCTCTCTCTCTCTCTCTCTCTCTCTCTCTCTCTCTTTCCATTGTCCTCATGCGACATCACGTGATGCTGCGTTGTAGTGATAAGGTGATCTCGCATGCAATTACGAAAAACGGTGAAATCGAAAAACGTGTGATTACAGTCTCGACGGCGACGCTGGTGACGCTATGTCTCGGCGCCGCTTTCTTATTATGCGCCGTCGCGATGACCTGGTGGCTCTGCCGACGGCGTCGCGAACACACCAAGCTAAGCTCCGACAAGTCCCTGGCGTTCAGACCGCCGCACCGGAAACCGACGGCGGTTAAGAGTCCCGGTAGCACGAGTCACTACTTGAAAAAGAGTCCATCGCCGACGGGACCGGCCAAGAGCCCGCCCGGCTCCGGCGGACAAACGCCGAGTCCGACCGGATCTCAGTCCTCGAATGCCGCATCTCAACCCAGAACGCCGCAGGGCGCAGGTAATATCCATAAGGAAATAATAATAAAATAATTAATTAGTCACGGTGTGTTACGCTGTTGGAAAATTTGCGTCTTCTTGTTAAAAAATAGGCCAATTTGAATTTTTGTGTTAAATATTTAACACGCAAATATTTAACAATTTTATTCATCGTTAATTTAACATATTGTTGTTGGGTTAATTGAACTGTTAAGTTAATAAGATGTTAAGTTAATAAAATAACAGAAAAAAAGTGTAAAAATAGTACAATGTATGTATATTTTTAATTTTACACAATAGATCCGTATTATCAGCAAGATTTATCTTTAAAATTATTAAAATTTGCAAAAAAAGTATTGATTTTATTCTATAATAAGAGTAAGAGTGAGACTACGGACAATAACATTTTTAGTTAATTTTACCATTAAAAATATGTTGATTTTGTATAAAATTTATTTCAAATTACTATGAAGTTTGCATTTATTTTGTGTTGAAATATTAATACTATTAGTGTGTCACCATTTAACATATCCATTATCGATATTTAACATATCTCTTACCCATAAACATAGAAAACTTGAATTCTCAGGGATTTCGTTTCTATCTCGAACAATCAGGGAATTCTCATTTAAATTTTATTTAAATTTAGAATTTTTTAAAAAATTCTTTCTTTGATCGTTTTTGTTCTTATATTGCAAGTATCGACATCTGATTGGTCAATAATTATAAATCATATGTTTCAAATATATTATTAATATATATCTTTTTCTTTGATTATATGTTCATTGTCATAGCAAAAAATACTGAATTCACAATATTGAGTATACATTTTTTATTGTAATTCTTACATTTAATGATAAAAAATAAAAATATTATGCAAATGAAAAATGCTTATCTTACAAAAGTAATTCAGTTCTCTTTTTGGTACATTTCTAAATTTAATATTTAAAATTTAAGTAAATTTTATTTTTTCTTTGTATGAGTGAAAAGCATTAAGAAACGCATACAAAAAAAAACAACTTATTTTAAAAAGTTCCATCTAATAATTTTCTAATTTTATTGGGAATTTTGAATAAATTACCTGAAAAATTAGGGAATTCTTAGAGAATTTTTTTACATATTTTGGATAGAGACCTTGATTATGTTAAATTAACACAAAAATTTGTGTAGATCGTTTGGGAAATGCGATATATATTAAATTTAAACCCAAATTTTCTAACAGTGTACCAAAAAACAGTGTATCACGATACTGAATATCGTTTCGTTTCCTAAATGAATATCTGTGGATATACTGTATCACATTCTCTGTTTCTCATCCCTTTTTCTATGTGTAAAAATTATATTTTCCATTTATAGTTTTTTTTTTTTTTAATTTTTAAAAGAGCAGCTTTCCGTAGAAAAACTTGATCATGTTATGAAAATGGTTGGTACTATTTTAATCTTCTTGTGTGTATATCCGATAATAAAAACAGATTATCCCTTTCTGTGTAATGTATCATATCTTCATCTTTTTTTGCGTTATAATGAATTATTTTTATTTTTATTTTTTTTTCAAATCTCTTTCTCTTTCTATCAAGCAATATAAATATTTGAAAAACAAATCCTACTTACAATTAAGATCATGACAAAATGATAAATCAACTACTCGAAGATTCTTTAGATCTACAAGAGCTTTAATTTAAAAAGCTCTTTAAGGCCCTCAAAATAAAATTCTTATCATTAGACTCAAGACTTCTTATAGTTGCATATAATATTGAGCCATTATATGCAATTTCAATTTTTTTTCTCTTATTCTTCTATATAGATACAGTAATTGCACAAGTGTATAAGTTAATATCTTTAAATTATGAATCCTATCTTTTAAAATAATTGCAATCTTCTTTTTTTCTCAATATTTTACTAATTATTACTTATATTTCTTGGATCTAAAGAAATTCGTAACTTTAACATTCTTTTACGTAGCTCTTACAATTTATTTTATTTTTCTTTACTTTGAAAAATTATAGAGCAATATTCTTGCAATAATGATATATAGGTACGCCGGTACAGACGCCTCCCGTCGAAGTTACTATAAGTATAGAAAATGAGCGCGACAAGGCTGAGCTGGAAAATAATGAAAAGGTTGAGCGCGACAAGAGTCAAACAGCGGAGAATAACAAGGATAATTTGGGCCAGCTGTTTTTCAAGCTACGATATCGAAGCGAACAGAACACGCTGGCGGTGACGGTGGTGAAATGCAAAGGGTTGCCCGCCAGGGGCCAGCAGAACGCGACCAGCGATCCTTATGTGAAGCTGCAATTGCTGCCCGACAAACAGCATCATGTAAAAACTAGAGTCCTCAGAAACACTAGAGATCCGGTGTACGATGAGGATTTTACGTTTTTCGGCATATCACAGAGTCAACTTCAGGTAGAATTACGATTTGAGAATTACACTTGAATTTCGTTCAAACGGCATCATCAATTTCTACATTGAAAAAAAAAATGTAATAAGAGCAAAATTTTTTTTTAATTTTAAAACATTATTTGCTTAAATACTTGCGAAAAAATTAATTATTTTAATCAACCAGCAAATATAAGAATTTGTTTTTTATCTTTATTATACTAAATTTTCTTCATTAAAAAAAACATTTTTTAATTTTTAGCTACTTTTTCAAAGACCGGATTTTTTTTATTTTAATAATATTTTTATCTTCAAATATATATAAATATTGTTTTACATTAAAATTTTAAATAATGTATTTTAAAAATTATAATCTTTATTATATGCAAGAAATTATTTAATATAACAAAACGTTTTTGGAAACAAAGTATGTATTTATAAGTGAAAAAAATCAAGACTAACAAAATGTGTGTATTTATGTAATTGAAATAATTTTTTTGAAAATATTTTTAATATAATATAAAATGATTATAATAAATTTATTTCTTAAGAGAAAAGATTGGTAACCTACTTGACGATTGTGATTGCAGAAAATTAGCTTACACTTCATCGTGTTGAGTTTCGACAGATATTCTCGCGACGATATTATCGGAGAACTGACATGTGCTTTATCATCAGTGCCCGGTTTAGAAGACGCGGATAATCAGGAGATATCTCTCTGTCGAAAAATATGCCCTAGAAGTTTGAAGGTAAATATCTCGAAAATTTTATAAAAATAGACACAACGTATAATATTTATATTATAGATCATACAATACATCTTACGAAAAAAAAATCAGCAAATATTCTTATAAACAAAACTTTTGTGGCTATTTTCCTTTATTTAAGTAAAATTCGCTCTTGAAATTTGTCTAAAAAATATTATTATAGCTCATAATTCTTAATATAATTATATATTTATCTTCAATTCTGTCATTGTCTTTTCTCTCTGTATTTACTTTATTACTAAATCTTCTTATTTTTAATCATTAATTATTCAAAAAGTTCAATATATGCCTCTCAATATTTTTATTGAAGAAAAATAGATTCTCTGTCAACCAAAAACTCTTTATTGGAAAAAATATTTATAAACAGGATGAGACATCGTATAAATGAATACTATTATGGGAGAATAATTTTTCTCTTCTCTTCCCTTACTTTGTTTTTCAGATACAGTCGCAAGGAAGAGGAGAATTGCTGGTATCGCTTTGCTGGCAACCAGTCACAAGCCGCCTGACAGTGGTGGTATTAAAAGCGCGAAATCTGCCCAAGATGGACGTGACTGGACTCGCTGATCCCTACGTGAAGATTTACCTTCTATACAATCAGCAACGTATCGCCAAGAAGAAGACGCACGTGAAGAAACGCACGCTCAGTCCGGTGTTCAATGAGTCCTTCGTCTTCGATATACCGAACGGCGCGGACGGGCTCAACAACGTCAGCCTCGAGTTCATGCTACTGGACTGGGATCGAGTTACGAAAAACGAGGTAAATTTCATGCCTTCTGTCATTCAAGAAGCGATATTTTTTTCGCTTCGTTATTGGTTGGATTGATATATCTTTTTTGATCGAAGCATATCTATTGTTTTTAAATAATGAATTTTTAGAAACTTAGTTGGGGTATTTAACAAATTAAATTTTGCAAAAGAAAACAAATAACAGAATCATTTTGCACATTTTGTTTTAAGTAAATATTATTTTAATAGAATTTTTACTTAAAGTTTTGTTAAGAAAACTTGCAATTTTGATACTTAAAAAAGATTTAATAAATAATATCCCTTAAAGTTTATACAGTCAAAAAATATTTATAATAAAAAAATATTTAATAATAAAAAATATCCCATTACCTCCAAATTAAACAAAAAAGTTATAATTAAAAGAATATTCGATATTCTTTTTTACCTGGAATACTGGCTAACTTTATTATTTTTTTATTTGTTTAACTTTATAGAATTACAAATATTATAATTTTGTATGTGTTGTGTATAAAAAAAATTGCCATTTAAATTGCTTTTCGGAATGGAGAATTTTTATCATTATTGAAATAAGCTGTTAATTGATGGATAAATCGTAAAAAAAAAAATATGACTCGTCTAGGTAATCGGCCGGCTAGAGTTTGGTGGACCAAAATGTCAAGGTTCCGCTGTGAACCATTGGAAGGAGGTATGCAGCTCACCGCGGCGACAGATAGCCGATTGGCACAAACTGCGGGAGTAACCGGCTTCTCTCCTGGCCCTATATACGTATCGAGCTCGAGCTCCCACATCTCCGATTTCCCTAGAACCTCCATATCCTTCGCTATGAAATCACTGATCCGACCCCTTGAAACCCTACAAGATAAGGTAGGGGTGTCTGTTTTTGTAAACCTAATACTCAATGTATATTAGGCTTGAAATGAATAGCTCGTCCACCCATAATCGCTATCATCGGGAGAGATTTTTGAATCCGTAAATGAAAATGGTATAATCACAATGTTTATAGTAGATAGATTTAAAAAAGTTAAAACACACGATATCTCCCTTCATTAAAGATCATAATTAAAATATAAAAAATTTTACGAACCACTTTTTGTTTACACACATGAAGGATCTCAGAGATTAATATCAGTATTGTCAAATATCTAAACATTTAAATATCAATTTAAAATAAAAATATTTTTTATATTTATATTATTTAAATATTGTTTGAAAATTAAATATCGAAAAATTTAAAGAGATATTATTTAACTCTAAAATTTTTTATATGTTCCATTGATGCAATTATATATGCGATTACGGGATGACGGCTTCCGCAGAATGCTTTACAATATAAACATAGACATTAAGATTCCCGACCAGTTGATTAACGAGACTATGGAAAAGAAATGTTGATGCGTGCGAAGCGGTCGACCTTTCAATTCCTAAATATTGGGTCATATAGGTAAATATGAAGCAAATAAATCCTTCTACAGCGAATTCGAGTGGAATACACATTAGTGTATATTAAAAAAAAAAAATAGTCTTGCACAGAGTGACGTAAAAATGTGACTATAGCGTAAAATCGATTCGCTAACGAAATGCTCAGAATTTACGCTTGATTATTTCAATGACGCTTTCATGCAATGCTTCTGCATCATGATAAATTTTGTGTAACAATGGCTTTAAAAATGTACACTGGTGAGCGCATTTGACCGAATTCGCTATTAATTTGCTCCATTTTATTTACATGATTAATGGTATTTCACGAGACCGCAGAGCGACGTATCATGTTAAGGACACAGTGTATATTTTACGCAGCATTTTGGCGTAACCGTAATTTCTTTCGGTCCTAAAAGAGAATAATGAAAGAGGCCTCCCTCTTCCGCTCCACATTTGCAAAGTTAGAAAGAAAATTTGAATTTAAATAAAGATCTGTACATTTTAACTTGTATAGACGTTTATGTGCGCACGCAAAAGAGAAATTATATTTTTGATTAATATAATTATATTTTCTTTTTTTCCTCTTTGTGAATTGCTAATATTACGAGTCCTCGAAACACATTGTTTATCCGCATTTAAGAAAGTTCATACACTTAAAGCGACGAAAATAATGGTTTTTCTTAATTGTTTTTTTCTGAGGATACGTTATTTTAAAATAAGATTTTTTTTTATTTAAAAGCATATATATTCTAAATTATATATATTCTTGACGTTCTTTATTGAAAAGAAATTAAATCATATCTGTTATTTCAATAAATTTCATAACTTAAAATTTTGAGAATATTTTTAAAACATCAAAAATGAAAAAAAAATATATATATATAAAACGCCAAGAATCGATTTATCAACCTGCCTAGGCGTACCTCCATAATATAGTATAAAAAAGTTACGCCACTATACTTTCAAAACACTATGTTGAAGTTGTGTTTATCTTGTTAAATGCAAACTGCGAGTGAATACGTCATTATCTCGGACTAATTGGCAAAAGTTCATATTTTCACCGAATCTATCGCTAAATACGACAGTCTGATTTTAACTTTTTGCTTACATTAAACGTAGAAAGTTTCTGCATATGTGTGATACAATATTATAAAAGAACACTTGAAGATTGAATTCTTTTATTCATAATCGTTTTTCTATTAATAATTTATAATAAAGCGAAATAAACGAACACAGTTGGAAAATTTGGCTTAAATTTAACATTTACATGTCCCAAACAGTTCATACAAATTTTTATGTTAATTTATAATATGAATATATTAACTGGTGACACTAATACTATGTTAATATATTTCAACATAAAATGAATGCAAACTTTATAATAATATGAAATAAATTTTGTGTAAAATCAACATATTTTAATGATAAAAATAACTTAAAAAAATGACTATCTGTAGTCACTCTCATTCCTATTATATATAGAATAAAACCAACATTTCTTTCTAACAAAATTTAAATTAAATGTAAATTTTAACAGATAAATCTGTTACTAATAATACGGAATATAATTATTATATAAAATTAAAAATAAAATATGTGCATATTGTGTTAGTTTTACACATTTTTTAGTTGTTTTAATAATTTAACATTTGAATTTAATTAACACAACAGCAATATGTTAAATTAATATATAAATTAATATATAATTAATATATAAATAATATATAAATTTGTGTTAAATATTTAACACAAATTTATATATTATTTATATATTATACAAATAAAATTTTAACCGGCATATTTTTGAACAAGAAAACAAATTTTCCAACTGTAAATAAGTGTGCGTTTCATCATGTAACAACAAGTCTGTCGCAACAAGCCTTGGATTTTGAGTTACTTTGTTCATAATCGCCTTTCCTTGCGACGAAACGATAATAAACGAGAATCGAATACTTTTTGCTTTTAAGAGTAGCTGGACTACGAATATAGTCTCAGCTCGCATTGCGATTGTACATATATATTGTATAACGAAACGCGAAAAATGATGAATTGACGGCGAGGGAAAATTTAATGTAAATATGGAATCATTAATGTCTTAGTATGTAAATTTATGCGCGGAATATATATGTATTTTCCATATATACATATGCCCCAATATGTAAATTCATGTCTTAACACATTAATGATCCCGTGCATACATCGTATGTATATGTTGCGAAAAATAACGAGACCGATTTTTTAAAACACAATATCGACAACACTTCGGGGACATCAAAACCGCAGTTCAATTTAAAAACTTTAGAATATTACAAATGTAATGAAATTACGTACGATTTAAAATATTCAACGTGTGTGTATCGAATCACTGAATCAATCAAATTGTATTTAATTTAATTGCATTGATAAGATTCTAAAATTTAAATTAAACCACTATTTCGATATTCGATGTTGGTCTTTTAAAAAATTAGTCATCACTTTTATGATCAGCTTCGTAATATATCGGAAGTATAAGATAGTTGAAGGTATAAGATAGTTGGAGGACACACACTTCCTGCTCACCTCAATAATTTAATAAGAGTTTAATTGCACACTGTAACATTTTTAAATCGACTTGTCATTTATTTGACACGTCAACGCATATATTCTATATGTTTCTTATGTTACTTCCTATGCTAGTGTGCTACTATAAAAAAAATACATATATATATATTATAAGATCGATTTTTTTTTAACATTCAAATCAACGCTCGCAGATCGCAAGACATGCGCGACACTCGAAGTATTTCGAACATGAAAGTCAATAATCAGCAACGCATAATTAACAAATGCTTATTTTTTTACCGCAATTCACTCCTCCACGGTGCGAAATTTATTCAATTTAAGAGGACAAGGATATTTTATTCAGTTGCATGTAAATATAGGCGTATAATATTTTATCTTTTAAAATATTAATATACATATATATTAATATATTAATAATATATTAATAATATATTAATATACATATATAACGATAATTATATTATTACGTGATGTAAATATTGATTTTTTTCATAAATAGATATAACTTAAAATAATATATGTCATACGTATCTTATACTTATTTCCATTATATATATATTTCCATTATATA
>JBCEZX010000014.1:6493999-6507005 GCA_039654345.1 Cataglyphis cursor
AACATTAAAAGTGTAGATTTTATCAACATTATTTATAATAAATTAAAATAAAAAATTAGCGTTTATAATTAAAATAAATCACACACACATACACATTTTATGTATGTACATATGTATACGTCAAAGTTTCTTCTTTTCTCTCTCTTTATTTTTTATGTTACGTCGAATTAATAAAGTATCGGTGCTTTTTAAGCATTCATGAATATTATATTATAGGTTTAAAAAATGCGTCGTACGCGCGAGGAAATACTGTGCGTGAGCAAATTTTAAGGCTGTGTGGTCAATAAAAAACGCTAAAATAAACATCTCAATAAATGATTATTTCACCAAGTGCCCTATTTTTTAGAAAAAAAAAATTAAACAATCTCAGATATGAGAAAAAACGATACAATATGTCAAATGAAAATCTATATAGATCTGTTTAAATCAAATTCTTTGAAAACATATATGTATAACATGTTAATTGATTTTTTTTCTTACAATGTTTTATATATCTATATAATAAGCGATATATAAAGAAGAACGATTAAATAATTAAAAAAATATGTTTTATTCATATTATATTATATATTAATAAACTTAATCGAAGAATTTACAAGGCTTACATATAAAAAATGCTTTTTTGGGAATGAGCGAAATATGCCAGGCACATAATCGGTGTTTTCGAAACCTTAGGAAAGTATAAGTTAGTAAAGCTTACATGTAATACATAATTTTCACATTCATGTCCATATCTAGATTGATTGCACTTACCAATACAATTTTTTATACATTTTATAATTTAAGTCTATGCATAAATATGTATAAACATTACATTTATATATATATACACAGATAAATATATAATGTGTTATGCTTTTATAAGTATAAATATTTGTACTGCATCATCGCTTAAAAATATAACGTACATGCATATTTATACATATATAAAGATAATTGCAACATTTCTTTTAATTGCATCTTTTTAACTAAATATCAATTATACTTGTTGTTTTGTACAATCAATAAATTAAAAATAACGCTAATGTTTCTCGGATTGAAATTAAGAAAATTCAGCAATCTATCAGCAATCCGCAATCTTCGATTGCAACTAATTACTTGCGCGCAGCACAACGGCTTGTTAAATAATATACGATTATATATATTTTTCAATAATATTATACTTTGAACGTATAATCTGACAGCAAAAAAGATTATATTAAAAATGTTCTGTAAAAGTTATTTATATTTTTATCGTTATTATAGAAGGCGTTTAGAAATTAGCTATAAAATGATAGTATATTATGTTTTTAAAAATTAGTTTAAACTAGTAAAAACTAGTTTAATTGGACTAAGCTATTGAATTTGGAAGAACAATTCGCACTTATATCATCAAACACACATACATTAATAATGGCAGAGCCAGATTGTCCATTTGATTTGTGCATCCTTCGATCAACGATATTGATATAGCCGCCAGAATGCTTCTCAGCAATAACCAGTGATTGTCCATAAAACCTAGCAAAACATAAATAACCAGAAATAACCAACAGCTTTAGAAATAAAAAAAATATCAAAAGATATAAGATTTGAAATATCTACCGCAAGATGTTAGACCGAATATAACGCAAACTTGGAAAAATATGCACGCAACAGTGCCTTCTATACTTTTCTGTGTGCCCAACCATTTGTGCAAACCCCATTTGCTACCAACAAAGCTAGCAGCGGTATCACCAATTCCTACTGTTAACACGCCACTGAGTAATACCATAAGTGTTAAATTATTAGTTGGCATCCAAAGAGGAAACGATAGACCACAAAGTAAATATATGGGCGTCAATGAGAGCAAAGAGTCCTTTTCATCGGCAAATGTAGCAAATCCTTGTTGTAAAATTCCTCCCAAAGGTGGGACGTTCAAAAATCGGATTACCTAATATGTAAATTTAATAATTCAATAATTATCATATTTGAAAATATAAATGGAAATTTTATATTTTAACTGATATATGTGATAACTGTAAGTACCTCAATAATGACAAATAATGCGAATATCACGCCACTGGCAAGATATAAAAATGATGGATCGTATATCATGCCAGGGATATATACAAATACCGCTAATATATGAAAATATTTTCTAGTCGAGGTTGTAGCTTGGTTTTTTGATAATATCTGATACAAAATTGTAAAGACACTTAGCAAAAGACATATTGCCCAATATAAAATTATCGCGATCTGCAACATTTCAAATCAAAATAAAATTGATAATTAAATTTGCATAATCTCTTTATCATAAATAATTCATATATTTTTCAAAAGTAATCTAAATTATACAATAAAATATCACATTTTTGTATAGATTGCTTACCCTTTCATTACTGCTGAAAACAAAAGAAATTACCCACATTACTGGGTTTTGATCAAGAATAATGTAAAGTATTGGAAGAACTATAAAACATATGAGGTTGATTGTCATTAAATAAAAGTATTTCGTACTACGCAAGATAGGAAAATACCCACACAGGAGACAAACCAACACTACATACAATATTCCAACCTGCAACGATATGTTAAGGAAATGTTATGGAAAAAATAAGCGAGATATCTCAAGGCAATAGATTTTGCATTTCACTACCTGCAACACAACTGTGCTGATGTCATTGTCATGAATTGGAGGTAAATGATATCGCAAGGGTAAATTGGTAACGGCTGACATCAAAAATAAAACAAAACTATGCATAACCGCTGTTGCCTCTCCCATAGTGAAGCAATATGGAAAAGCTGACATTAGTTGCAGGACACTCCATGTGCCCAGACTTCCGACAATTAAACCCCATACGACACTCATTAGCAATCCTGTTCTTATTTATTTAATTAATATAAAGATATAATCAAAAACTAATTGCATGTATCATTCTTTGTATCAAACGCATGCCATTTATAACACAATATAATCAAGGATTTTTCAAGAAATAATTTCCAGATTGATATACCTTTGTTAGCCACAAATAAAAAAAGCAGAGATGTCACAATCGCAGGCAGAAAATATATGGCGTGAAAATCTTTTGCCACAACCTTCTCTATCGAAAGCCGGATGTAAAGGCAGATGGAACAGAGAAGAAGACCAAAGCCTGCGGTCCCGACGCATAGACATATCTCAGAGTAACTGTTCTCTTCCCTCAATATTGTAATTGCGGCACTTAAACCGACCAAGATACCCAACCATAATCCACTATTCGCATTTGATCTGCAAAAATATTAAATCATATAAATACATGTAAATCAAATCTCGTTCTTCTAACCTCCTCCTCGATATTATTACTGGCAAATATAATTAACAATTATCATTGTTACATATGTGTGTCATATGTGTGTTAATTAATTATAACATTCATAATAAAAACAACCGGTTCGCATTTGAAGATTATCTCGTTTGAAGGTTATTCTTCGATGATAAAAAGTCAACCGTACCGGTGTTGTATGCCATTGCGTTTGACGTTTTGTAATATCCTCTCCTCAAGATATTCATATTGTGCGATTACCATCTCCATTTTCTTTCTTTCTCAATTAAAAAAGATCGCTTTTCATAATAACAGTAGACCAACACCGCCCAAGCCCGACGTCCTCACCGCACTTTGAGCACGGAAAAATGATACGGACGAACGTGTCGGTCTGCGCCGCATTCTTCGAATGACGCCGCAACAGCTGATGAGCCGATGCGATATGCGATGTATACGCCTTGCATTGCAACTCGCATGTCGTTTCACACGGAATATATCGCATTAGAGATATATCGATATCGCGAGCTAAACTTTTTTAAATTTTAAACTAGCGTGCACAAAATTTACAATTAAAAGATCTAAATTGTTATCGTAAATTATTTTGCGCGTAAATTTCTTATCGGTATTGTTTTTTTTAGCTTTTCTTTTATCAATCTTGAATTTTAACTTTTGTAATCTTTAATTTTACTGACTCTTTCTTCTTGCTTCCTCATCGAGGAAGCTTTTTGTTTTTGTGGAAAAATTTTTTTTTCTAATTTTGATGCCAATATGTGTTTAGAATGTTCTAAAACGTCGAAAAAACATATTTTTACAAAATGTCGAGTATGTGTGTATGTATGTTTGTATGTGCACCGAAGGATGTGGTTCGATTATATGACGTAAATTTTACGATAATGAGCTAAAATTTTTTATATGAATAAAGTATCATTCAAGGTTGGTTGGTATTGTACTTGGCTAGGATCGATAAAGGGGTTTTATTTTTTATAAAATTTTGAATTCTTCAAAAAAGGTGTTGTTCTAACTTCCATAAATTTTTAGATATTTGTCTAAATTTTTTTATATGAATAGAATATCATTAAAGGATGATTGGTATTGAATTTGATGAGAATTGGTAAAAGGGTTTATTTTTTATGAAATTTTGAATTTTTCAATAAATGTATGTGCATGCTGTAACTTCCACAAATTTTGAGATATCAGACTAAATATTTTTACATTAATAGATTAGCATTAAAGAATGGTTGGTATTGATTTTAATGAGAATTGATGAAAGAGTATATTTTTTATAAAATTTTGACTTTTTCTAAAAAATAAAAGATGTGGTTGCTCTAATTTTATCAAATTTTGAGATATCAGGCTAAATATTTTTACATTCATTTTTTATGAAACTTTGAATTTTGAATTTTATGAATTTTTTAATAAATGTTTGTTCACGACCTAATTTTTGCAAAATTTTTTAAATATTAGATTAAATTGTCTTACTGATATTATATAACTGATATAAAAAGAGGAAATAAAATTATGAGGAAGCCATGTGCAAGTTTTTAATTTGCACAATTTTTTACTTATTTCTCTTTACTTTTCAAAATTTATTTAAACAATAAATTCAAAAATTTAATTAATTATAAAATATAATCGTGAATAACTTTAATGTATATTTTTAAATTGAATATATATTTGTATAAAAAATTATTAAAATAATGTTATTAATATACTATATATGTTATTAATATACCTTCATAGAGCTCTTCTCTTGTATCTCCTGAAAATCTTGTTTAAATCCTGTAGAGTAATTAATAGAAAATTAAATATAATAATATTTATATATTTTTAGATAATAATAATATTTTTATTTCTTTTGTGCATATGTAGAAACAATCTTTTTTCTAATAAAAATTATATTTTATTATTGCTAATCACTATATCAATCTTATACTCATGATGATGTAAAAATATTTTGTAACGATTCATTTTTTTTCGGATCGGTTCTCAAATATCAGGATTCGGGCGTAAGAGGGAGACTCATACAAACTCATCGCTTTTCTCTTAATATAATTAGGCTTTATTTAAATTTTTTTTTTACAAAAATACATATGAATAATAAATCTCTTGAAGTATTAACACAAAAGTACGCAGAGTAAACGCAATAAACAATATACATAGTGGACGCAATAATGAACAAACGCAATGGATGCGACTGGCACACCCTGGCCCACTCAGGGTGCTACTGTTGTCTCAACTTCATCGAGTCGGCGATTCATTCGGGGTCGGCCGTACCGATCAAATCGGATCACCCACCGCCCTGCTGGAGTCCTCACTTTGTAGCGTCGGCTAACATGCGCGGCGTGATGTGGCACCGCCACCGTTTGGCCATCGTTCAAGGTGACGAGCACTGGAGGCAGCGACGACGACGTTTCGACTCTCAGCGGTGGTGGAGGCAAGGTGAGCCTCAGCTTGGCCAATAAGTCGATGCCGATCAGTATGGAACTTTCCAGGTTCGGCATCACGGAGAAACAGTGAAAGATAGTCTCTCCCTGGACCGTAATGGGTAGGTCAAATATTTGCTCAATCAGGACTTGGCTCCCATCAGCAAGGTATATCTCGGTGGCCGCCGGAGTGGGACGGCATGTTCCCTCGGTTAGACTCCGCGCGGTCTCCGCATTCACAAACGAGACCTCCGAGCCGGTATCGATGAGGGCTCTCAAGTGATGTTGATGTATCTGAACATCGACGTGCGGTCGTGGATTATATAAAATAGGCACCCGGCCGCGTTCCATATTTCTTGATTGCCTCATTTTTCGGATGTTTCAGAGAGGGCTCGCAAATGACTTGATATTTATGGTATCTCGGTTGGCGAAAGGAGCAGAATTCGCAGTCAGGAACTGACGGAGAATGACCAGACGCTATGAATGCAACGAATAAACTACAATCGGAGACGAGACGGCACGGTCCTTATAATTAATTTGTAACTAACGTTTATGATGTACAGATAGGAAGGAAGGAATTTTTTATTTACAACTTACTAGCTAAACTTATATACTAACGGGTAGACTTATATATTAACGGATTATATATATATATATATATATATATATATATATATATAAATATATATAATATATAACTATATATATTTACACGAGAACGCAAGCGGCTAGGTGCGTCGCGGACTTATCAGTAAAAGGTCGGCGGGGCCGAGTCGCAATGTTGGTTCCTATCCTTAATCAGCAGACTTATTAACTAACGGGCGACTAGCAGTAAGAAAAGCAGGATGGCAAGGATAACCTTTATTTTCAATCAGGTATAAATCCTGGCTCACTCGCTCGAAACTGTCCAACGTTATTAAGGCACAAGGCCTATTGCCACACGAATGTGGCGTGCGATACCCAGACTGTATCGTGCAGGGAGAGATGGGATTTCGGGAACGCCCGATAGAATAGCGAGAGCACTCGCCACCCAGGAAATATCAAAGAAATCAGGAACAGACCGGGAACACCCGTAGAGCAACGAGAACGCTCGTCACCCGATTAGAAAGAAAAATATAGGATTTAGGAGCCTGAATCTGGACACCGAGACTGATAAGATCAAACAAGGAGCAGGAATGGAAAAGGTGCTGGAGCGTCCGTCGACCTGTCTTTTATACCCGGCTGGCCGGATCCCCACTCACGCTATGGCATGTGGTGGGATGGCGCTTCGTGAGACGTGTTCCACTTAATACCCGCGACGCTTACGGTATCATTTCATCCTTGTCGTTTATCGAAAATTAGACAAAGACAGATATGATGCTCAGCAGCGTTGCGGTCGTTAAATGGAACGCGCCTGTGGTAGAGTCTTGCAGATACAGAGATGCGTTTTCTAGCAGATGCACAGAGAGAGACAAATCATATAATTGGCTATCGGCTATCAAATAGAAAAATTTTTCAGACTTTAAAAATTTTCTATTCAATAGATAGTTGCAATGAGCAAGACAATATTTTTAAAAATGTTTTTAAAAATTTTTTAAAAATTTTCAAAAAATTTTCAAAAAAAATTATCTTATTCATTGAGATATTGTGTTTTTCTATGTGTCTTTTTGTTGGAAAACATTCAGGTAGTAATTATTGCGCGCATTGAAATTTTCCTTTAATCAAATACTTTGAAAATAATAATAAATAAATTCATCTTTTGATTATTCCAAGCCTCCTCCTTCTCCACTTTTTTTATTTCACTATTTTGAAGCACCTTCTCGTGACATTCATTAATAAAAACAATTAATTATGTTTACGCATATAGCTATAATAGTCACTCCAAAATATTTCAATTAATAAGCAGCACTTTATACAAATGTACCTTATACAATTTTATTTGCAATACTTTTGACCTTAATGGCGAGTGACGTGTATGCTTGCATTAAAATAGAATCCTAAAATCCTTTTCTAAAAAAAAAATAAAATAAAATTTTTAATATAAAATAAAATAAAATAAAGTAAAATAAAATCCTTTCCTTGATAAAGATTTTAGAAATCCTCTATCTGACAGTCAATCGAATAAACTTTTTGTTAGAACATTGCATGCAGCATTTTTAATAATTTATTAGCTTGCATTTAAACCAGGGGGTTGATCATGTAATTTTTTCCCTAGGGCGGAAACGTGAAAAATTTTCTTTTGAAAAATTGAAATTAATGGTAAAATTTTTTACTTTTCACGTTTCCGCCCTAGGGAAAAAGTTACACGATCGATCCCTAGCACGAAAAATCGCACTTTGCGTTGTGCGTCGCAAAAGCTTTAGATTTTAGAAGCCGGTATTACATTTATTGTGCAACAAACTTTTTATTGATTGATTAGTATTTTGATTAGCTAATTTTTAGAGATTTAAGATAATTATTATTATACAATAAAATAAATGAAATAAATAGAATTCTGGACAACAATAGTCTGCGCAGACACTCGACGCTCAATGCTGTCTCGATGCTCGATGCTGTCATGTAAAGCCGCCTTTTAAACGCGAGCGACGCATGCGTGGTGCATTTACACCTCCATTTAGAAATATATATATATGGGAATATACTTGTGGAATGGAGAGTTACTGGAGAGTGAACGGTGAAGAGAGCAACGTGATTTCTCCTTTTGATCGATCTGCGTGGCGTGTGTTGTAAAAATATAAAATAGAAGAAAAAAAATAAGAATTTGTCGATATTCTCGCATGTCCCCGACTATTCGGAAGGCGAGAATTTCAGCACAAGGTTATAAATTTCTTGTCGATCCGCTGCTTTCGCGACTGCTTTCTGGGTTGACATTTGATCTTTCGAAGCTTCTGATAAGGATCACCACCTGGCCGCACCGCGCGTACGCACCGGCTCACACTTAACGCATCAATGATGACGAGTCGGCCGAGGAACTTTCTGAAGAAACCTATCGCGTTTGCGATTAGATCCGCCTGTAAACTCAGATGTCCGAGTGAAAAGGTCGAAGTGCACCGTCGAGTGCGTGTTGAGCGCGTGTAAGCGCTCGTGGGTGTACAGTAGTATACGAGAAATAGAAATACGCGGTCTCATGCGTACCAAGGATGCGGTGCTCCATTATTATATCGACGATGCTACGATACTCTCGTACCTCTCGTTCCCGTAAGCTCGCGGAGCGTCTATGAGGCCTCGATCATTTATACATTACACATTGTGTACAATGTCAACGCAGTTAAGCATGCAAGATAAGAAAGATTTGGAGAAGTTCACGAAATATTTGGCGCTGAGAGCCGCCCAAATTATAGTGCAATCAAGGTCGGGCCAGAAAGTCAATACCACATGTAAACCAGACTCCTCCGCCGGCGATTGGGTAAAAGTAAAGTTTGCTCTAGTCCATACAATTTACTTGGTTTTTATCTCGCTGCTTTTTGTTCGCGTCTATTCAATCTATTTTCATTTTCAAACGGTCAAAATTAGACTGTATTTTATGTAGAAATTATCCTTTTTAGAACAAAACTGAAGTATTGAATTAAACCAAATAAATTGTATGGTCCAAATGATCAACACGCACACACACATTTTTGCTTGTTGGTACTTGAAAGAATCTAAATATATATCTGTATTTGATTTTATATAGTTTAATCTGGCAATAAAAGAGCTACCGGAGGTCTCGGCTGATGCTAAGAGAGCGCTGTGCGGAGAAATAGTTAGTTCATCTGTACCTCTCTGTATAGAAATTTCTCTGAAAACGATAGAGGGTGACAAGATGGTTCTAGAGACTTGGAGTCTTGGTGTTTTGCCAGAGCAAAGTGATCCAACTGTGCGAGTAACATATACTGTGTATAACAGAATGGGAATTTTGTTAAAATCCTTGCTCTCTGTGTCAAGAACTGCGCCAGCTTACAAACTAAGCAGGCGTCAAGGGCCTGATTCTTATACTATGTGCTACCGAATATACATGGGAGAGCCTCAGTTACACAATTTAGGTATAATTCATTTATTAAATTAGATATTTTTTAACAATTTTTTTTTTTATGTATTGTTTAAATGTCATTTTTGTTTTATAACAGGTGATAATTATAAACATATGAGAGTGGGTCAATTGTGTACTCCAGTAGGTACCATACATTTGTCAGTCTCTTACAGAACAAAAATGACCATATCACCCACTCACAAGGGACGAGATTCTATTATGCTTAAGAGCGATCATTTTCATTCAGATTTAAGTCCGCGTCATGCTCGATATCAGCAGAGGTCAGTTAATAAAATGTCTAATATTGTGACAAAGTTTGCATTAAAAATATTTAATTAAGAAATGTATGTTTTATATATATATAAATCAAATATGTAGTGAGGAAACATCAAAGTCTCTCAGTGATACTATCAAAGTTGGTGCATTTGTGATAAATAAACCTGTAATTGTTAACGAGGAGGATCTTGTGATACCAGACGTACCATTCAGTTCCTTATTGACACCAAAACAAACGTCACCTCCTCCAGTATCACTAATGAATCCTCCAAATACAAAGACTGCAACTGATAGCAACAACGGAAATAACGAAAAACTCAGTAATGATAATACGACTTCAAAATGCGCCTCCCAAAACGGATCTAGAAGGAGTAGTTGTTCAATGACTAGTGCCAACGATGATTTTATTATGGTAGATTTGGTAATTGATGCTCCTAATCCGAACATGATATCACAATTCATCGTATCATATCTCACAGTTAAAATAATTTGCCTAATATAGGTACACAAAAATATTTCGCCTACTTACAAATATTTAGCAATTTGAAATTAAAGTTTAAAGAATATCATCTGGATATCATATGTGTATATATATATATATATATATACACATTATATTTATATACATTTTGTATGCAACTAACAGGTGAAATACTTTTAGAAAACCTTATATTTTGAGCAAATTTCATACTGTATACATGCACGAAATAAACTTTAAATATTATTGTTGCAGAAAACACCTTTTGCCGTCACGAATACTAATAGCGATGTAGGGGCGTTTTATCGTGATTGTCAAAGTGCCCCGCAATTACAAGCCTTCATGGAAGAAAGAACGCTTGCGGAGCAATTGGGAGATCTTACTAAGCAATTGGAAACATTTGAAACCAATATGCATCATTACGAAGATATTTTGTCGTCATTGTGTCAAACTGAAAATAATAATTAAGGTTGAACTCTGCTACTAGCTGGTTGAAAAACATAAATTGTATACAACTCTATTGTATGCATATCTATTATGTTAAGATGGGTATATATTAAGTAAATGAACAATGTGAATATTCAGATTCATTATTTACTCGCTTTTTTTCTCATTGAATTAGATTCGTTGTTTGTTATGTAAAAAATATCGGATATAATAATTCCTGCGCGAGTTTTATTTAATAAAATAATGTATGAATTCAAAACAAACAGTGTCAAAAAGCTAATATGTAATATCCACACTATGCACGAACTTTTTTTAAAGTCTCATCTTACAAATGAATTAATGCAGATCACTGGCCAATGTTCTGCTTGCATTTGTCACAGGAAATATATATTCCAAATTTTAATGACACAGTTTGCATTCACCGTTTCTTTACTCAATGTATATCCCATCTTTAGATATTGAAGCCTTTTTAATTGCCTTTGTCGTTTACACACGAAATGGTTGAAATCATTGGAAAACTTCTGTTTTTTATATTAAATAATTAAATAATTTTGGAAAATTCTATAAATATGTTAATATACAATGTAGTATACATGTATCAAAGATTTATGAAGTTTGGGGAAGCACATTAATTCTTTGATATCCTCTGAGTAAAACTGCTCACTCAAGTGTTTTGCTATATATTATTGCAGAAACCACATAATATAATTAATAAAAACAAACTAGTTGTGATAATTGATTACTTAATATAATTTATTGCTTGTATATAAATGTAAATTGCGCACTTGAACATTATAAGATTAATTGATAAATATAAGTTGACTATGAAAAAATGCATTTTACTAATTTATTATTTTATATATATTCACACAGTAAAACTGTCCCAATAATGATATATTTATAAAAAAACATTTTTAATTTTTTAAAAAATAATTACGAGAGATAGATCAGTTAAATTCGAAATGTGTATGTGAAGGACACATTCTACATACACATAAAAAGAATCTCGTATACATATATGATGCATCCTCTTCTCTCATTTCAACTTCATTCTCCTTCTTTCTCTCTCTTCTCCCTCTTTCATTCATTTCTTTTTTTTTCTCGCTCACTAGTTCCCTCTTGCTCTTTACAAAGCTGAGTGTAGTGTTTGACGACGCAAAATCCAACAAGTCACCATCTTGTAAACGAGAAGATAGAAGTGGCTAGTGATAGTGATTGGTGACCGGTGACAGATTTTTACACTTTTGAAGGTCAAAAGCGCGGCTTACTTAAATTACAAAAATGAAACCCAAGACGGATTTGTTAACCGAATCTGCGTGGACTGAATTGCAACAATATTTTGACAGCAATGGCTCGAAGATTAACATATATAATATGTTTCAGCAAGATCCTAAACGTTTCGAAAAATTTAGGTATGTCATTCCATCTTAAATGTGACCTTGAGATGACCCTGTAAAAAGTACTCATTTTAAGGCAAAAGATCATTTTATAATTTGTACATATTTGATAAAATTAATCTATTATACATAAAATCACTTTTATGTGTTAAAAAAAAAGAAATTTTGTAAATTTTTTATTAAATATGGAAAATTGGATTGGAAATTGGCCAACGTTAAAAAAATATTTTATATTTTATAATTTTAAATGTTGTTTTACGCTACTGCAAAATAAATTTAGATTAAATGAGTACTCATAGTGCTTTTTTGTTGAAATCAGCTTGGAACTTGCTACTCCGCAAGATGGGCCAATTTTGTTAGACTATTCCAAGAACAGGATTAATGAAGAAGTACTTAAATTATTATTCAACTTGGTATGAAAATTATAAATATGTATATATACTTGTATAAAATTATATGGAGTATTTTTAAATATTTAATTTCTATATATTGCATCGCTCTACAGGCTCGTGCACGGGAAGTAGAAGCTGCAAGAAATGCTATGTTTAAAGGTGAAAAGATCAATTTCACAGAGAATAGAGCAGTTCTGCATATTGCTTTGCGTAACAGAAACAATACACCAATATTAGTAGATGGAAAGGACGTGATGCCTGATGTTAATGCAGTGTTGGAACATATGAAAAATTTCACGAATGAGGTAAGATTTGTTTTATCTGTACATATGAATATATATATAT
>JBCEZX010000014.1:6525380-6539236 GCA_039654345.1 Cataglyphis cursor
GCGGCGTCAAATGTCGCGAGTTTTCATCTGTGGATCATTGTTTGTACTCTGCTTATTTTTCGTTTAGAATTCTTGAGTCTGATACTCGAACTTGAGTTCTCGCAGTCTCTCGAGTATCTCGCTGTCTGCTTGTTATGGTTTAAAATTTCTAGTGGTTGACTGTCTGTTATCTTCTGTTTAAAAATTCTCGAGCCTTTAGATTAAGTTGTAACGTTTAAATTGATCCGTTTAGTGTTGACTTTCGACAGCGAGATTAGTCTCCCTTCCTAGACTTTGCCTGCTTATTGTTTCTGTCAGACTAATTCTTAGACGTCGACTAATTCTTAGAACATAAATTTATGTCACTAAAGAATTTTCGGTGAAGGAAAACAATCATGCAGTCTGCTGGACGTAATAATTTATGTGCTAGTAAAAAAAACATACGAGAAAAACAAGAAAAAAAATATTCGTGAAGTCTACCGGACGTAACAATATAATTTATAATTATATAATTTAAATTATATAATATTATAAAAATAATAAAATAAATATTATAACATTCAAGAGAATAACGATTAAATATTCTTAAATAATCTTATATAATAAATTATTTTATAATATATTATACATTATAATATATTTTACAATATATAATATATAATATATTAAATTTATTATAAATATTAAAATTTTTAATATAATATTATAAAAAAAAAATAAAAGAATGTTAAAACATATTAAAACTGCAATAAGATCAAACAATATCAGAGAATGATATAAAAGCTAGGATGTATATAAAATCTTACTCTACTATAAGAAGTTAAAGTCTTCAAAATTTTTATAATCTTCAGAATTCATTCCTTTTATATTTGATTATATATAATGTTGTTCCAAGCGCACCCCAAAATTGGAGAATTGCATTTCGAGCGCACCTCGAAGTGGGTATCGGTATCGTTTACATGAAATCGCTATACTACATTTTTATGAAAAAATAATTTGATTTTTTTATTTAAACATATGAAAATTTTTATTTCACAAAGGGTTATCATATAATGTTGAAAATTAAAAAAGATTATAATTAAAAAAAGATTATAATTGCCATAAGACTACAAAATAATTTCGAACATGACTTCACAATATGTCACTATAGCCCATAATTAAATCAGATTTAACGATGTTGATCAGGATATTTTAAAGTCAGCATGCAATGAAATAAAATAAAGAAATGAGATAAAACTAACAACTAAACTGAATCATTCCAAATCATTCCGACTCATTCAGAATGTAGCTAAACATTTTCTGCATTTCATTCAAAGTTCTATCCTAGTCAATTTTATCTGAGTTACTTATAGACAATTTCACTGGCAAATGCTTGGGATGTGCCAATGTGTTTCTCCATTGCAATGCCCTCTTTAAAGCATCAAGTTTAGTTGCACAACTTGAATTTTTCCGTGTTCTAGTTTCTTTCGAAAATCTTTCCATCTTTTAATTTCATCTTCTGTTAAAAAATTATTTCCTTTTTCAACCATTTCATCCAGTTGAACTAGTAAAGTAATTTTTTTATTATCCTTTGTATTGTCTAAAATCTTCAGTCGAATAAGTAATTTGACTCTTTGGATTCTAATTCTCCCACATATAAAATATGAAGAAGATGATTCTTTTCCTTGTTTGTCTTTTCCATATTTTTTTTAAATTTCATCCTTTTCCTTATTCAGCTTTATAATTTCCTTATTCTGCTTTATAATTTCCTCTTTTTCCTTATTCAGCTTTTGTATTTTTTTGTCTGCATTCAATGATGTTAAGAAGTCCGCTATTAGGATTGGGGATGTATTCCCGAGCTGCTGTTATCTATTTATTATCCTTCCCTGGTCAAATTCGAGTAACGTCTAATTAAAAATCAAAACTTTAGTTAATTCACTTTAATATAGACACTTTCAATTTAATATAGAAATAAATAGTTAAAAGTTAATACAAAAAAATTAATTACTTGATTCGTCATTTCTTCTTCTTCTTCTATTGTAACTTCTATTATATTCTATTATATCTTCTTCTTCCATTAACACAAATTCGTAAACAGGAACAACATTCTTGTTTCCATCTGCCCCTTGAGTTCTTTGAATTGCTAGAATTCAATAAACTAAAAAAAAAAAAGTAAAATCGTTATCCAAACTTTTTGGCTCGCATCGAGCCGAATAGGCTTCAAACGCCGATAAGTTTCAATAGACTACTCCAAATTTAAAAAACAGATAGTAGTTTTGAAAAGTCCTTTTACGCTCTTTAATCTTATAAAATCATTTTTTAGCTGTCAAATATGCTAGACCAATCCGCGTAAATGGTTCTATGAGGACTTCTTTCTCCTTTATATCATTACCAATGTTTCTGTAAAATACATAAATTAAACATTTCAATGAAAAAATAAATAAATAAAATAAAAACTATTAAAATAAAAAATATCAGAAAGGAGCATACAGAAAATACTAAAACTATATCAGAAAGGAGGATATAGAAAATATCGAATTTGTCATACTTAATATTTTGTCCATCTTTTAGTTTGTTCATTATTTTGATTGACTTATCTTTTTCTATATCATTCGTTTTTTTTAAATTTCTAATTATTTTTAGATATTTCTAAATTTTTACATATTTTTACTTTTTTCTATATTTTTACAATTACTGTGGGCCATCTTAATTTTAATTATTCTTTCTATTGCTGAATAATTATTTTAAGGATTATCTCCAATTAAATTTTGATAAATCATAAATCATTAGATAGGTAAATATCTGTTGAATATTAGCTTTTGATAGTTTTTTTGATAGCTTGTTTTCTTTTATTATACGATCAAATTATCATATTACTATGACAGTTGACTTTAATTTTCAGTAAGAAAGGAATTAATATTGCATCGTTATTAATTAATTGGTACATTGTTTTATCTAACATATTGTGATGAAGCTAAAACTTGTTGTTTAATAAATCAATAATTGTATAGTGGGATAATATAGTGGGATTTTTGCTTTTTTTGATCAATTACTTTACCATAAATAGCTTTATCAGTTTTTGCATTATATGTCCAATTTGAAAAAGCTTGTTTAATTTTTAAATTCATTGTTGTTTGACTAGTTAATGAACTAAAAGATGTTGTTATTAAATTTAAACTTGTTAATATATTTAGGACCATTTTCACATGATTAATTCATTTTTTTTAAATGTAATTATAAAAGGTAGGCCGCAAATTTGTTGCAATTTATCTTCTTTTTTCTTCTTCTAACATATAACGAATTTGTTTTTCATATGCAATAGTGTGGATAGATAGATACATATTATTCAATGTGATAAATTTTTCTCTTATGCATCTTCAGGGAATCACTCTGTGAATAAATTTTGTTACAAATAGTACATGTTGTATACGTTGTACAAACATTACATGTTATGTAAGTTTTTCTCTTATGCACGCTTAATTCATTTTCTGTCGTTTAACTCGCATGTGTCACTTATGCTTCTATCATTCTCGGTAGTTACCTGTAAAACGATAGTTTATATCACTTACTTGCTCGTGTTACTTTACCAGACATAATTTTCCTTTTCTTGGAAAAGGGTCAAACATATAACCTTTTGCCTTCTTTCTTTTATTAGTTTTTTTTTTTAATTACGTCGCTATCGGTATCCGGTCATCGTCAACCGACGAAATATTTTGTCCTTATTTGCATTATCTATCGTCTATACATGATAAAAAGAATAATTAGAAAGATAAAGATTAAAAACGCAGTCTGTATATTTCGAATATGTAGAAAACATTCTCAGAATCTACATGTGTTGTTAGAGCACATTATTTGATAGAACTTATTGATTTTAAAGATTTTGTTGGCGTAGAACTTACAGTCAAATTGAAGCTCATATTTTGTTAAGGGTAAGAAGAGGTAATGTGTTGAGAATGTATTAAAGGCATTAAAAGAGGAGGGTATTAATATAATTACTGTTACTTACTTTTATAGATGCGTCAGATATTTCATCATTTGAGCCGTGATGTGAAGTGGTAGTAAATGGTTCTGATTGCAAATTTTCTATTTTAAACAAAAAGAAAAAATACATTAATAGTTATACTAGTAGTTAAAATTTAAGCATTTGTTAATTGTTATGCTCTATATGTGCTAGGTATTTACTTAATATTTGAACATATTCCGGAACAATATCTTCTTATCTTCTATGCCTTCGAAAGTAAAAGTATAATATGGATGTTCATCTCTAAAGATACGTTGCAGAATATCCTATAAGAATGAAAGTATAATTTCATAAATGTAATAATAATTAATTATATATATATTAGTTATATTGGTTATATTGTTAATATATTAATTATATATTGATTAAATTATTATGTTGACTGGATAATTACTAATTATCCAGGCAATATCCCATCACAATTTATCAAAAATATTATTATATTCAACAAAACTGTTGTATAAAATAGCTGTTTTAATTTCCAAAAACAATGATATCCAAATATTGCATCAATTAATAAAAACTTCTGCTACAAAATTTATTTATTATTTTTAATATTAAAAAAGCTGTATCTAATAAATTACAATGATTAGAACAGTGAAATAAATGTAAATAAAAAAAAATAATTAATTGATAATACTTGTTAAATTTAAAATGTAAAGTATATATTAATTTGATTATATGTAGTATATGTTCAATTTAACAGTGCCAAATGCAATTAAAAAAAAACTTTTTTTTATATTTACATATGTTCCACTATCATAATAATATGATACATTATGTAAAAGATAATTTTTAAGATGTTACTATATTCAGATTCCGGACGTATTCTGCACAAAAACCCGCAATGGTTTGTTCGGGGTGCCTGTTGTGGCACATTGGAATACTGCAACAAAAGTTAACTAAAGAATTATCTTATCAATAGTCTCATCAAATATCTTATACATTTGTAGAAAAAAATAAGGAAAAACGTCAAATCATTTCGTACAAATAAAATTAAAATATTAAATTGTTGTTTAGTTAACTTGTTTCTAGAAATACAAGTTTAAATAATAATAATTTGATACTTTTACTTTGTTTGGGCAAAAAAGCAAATTTCTGCTTTTCTTTATTTTCTTTTACAAAAACAAGATGTTTGATGAAAATATTGATTGACGAACAGTTTGGCGGCAGAAATGCAGCAGACTCTATAGTTTTATAGTTTAAGCAACACGTATACGTATTAAAAACATTTTATAAACGTTTTTCCAAAATGTTTATTAACCAATTTCTAAAAACTTTTTAACTTTTCTCATAAGTTAAAATATTTATTCGAAAAACATTTGATGAAACGTTGCTTTTTTCACAAAAAAGTACAGGATGAAAAAAAAAACCTGCTTTATTCCTAACAAATTTTTAAGTTGTCAGCTATATACAAATTTTACTTGAAATTTAGCTATTTTAATGTTAATAACATTTTGTTTCTTAGCTAGAATTAGTCTACACAAGTCAACATCGTAGCTGGAAATAAACGCATTATTATATTCTGTGCTTATCAGAGAATGTACACTGAATTTTGGAACAGTTACAATACTTTTTCCTCGATTTGAATTGTAGCCAATGGTCCAGTGAAAGAGTGGTCTAGTCTTTTTGATTAATATATAGAAGTTGGTTTTCTTATTGGAGCATTGTTTAACATTGATCAAATAATTTTCAATCGTTTCCAAAATCTTCAACATTTTCTTCGCATTGAGCTATTTAGAGCATCAAAATTTGTTTAATGGTAAATTCTATTTTTTAAATCACTTACTATTTTTTGAGGATTTTGTTTTCTTCTGTTTTATTTGGTTTTTGAAGGTGGAGATCACAATTAACATTGATCCAATGATTTTCACACAATCGCTTGCAAAGTTTTTAACATTTTTTGTGCATCTCTTAATGTTGACATTTTATAAGAATTGGCTGCTTTATAGCAATACCTGAAAACATTTTCTAAAATTATTTTGAAAATAAATATCAAAGAATGAAAAAAAAAACATTAAAAAAAGTTAAAATGCGTGAATGTTTTATAACATACGTACATTCATAAAATTATAAGACATATACGTATTTTAATTTCTTTTTTAATATTTTCTTTTAGTGAAAAAAATATTAAAAAATTAGTCTCAAATGGTTTTGGGCGCATACCTTAAAGATCGACAGGAGAGACTGGTGATCTCTATCGGCCGTTCATGTGTAAATTTGTAATTGTTATATTCTGGTAAAAATACAAAAAAAACTGCAATAAAATTATGATATTCAAACTCTGCAACATTGTTTCCATTAACATATAACAAAAAGTTTTTTATAGCAAAAAGATCAAAATTAAATTTTCAATAACATGCTGTTGCTGCGAATCAAATGTAGCAATATCTCTGATTTCATGCTCTATTTATTAAAAAATTTTAAAAGCTAAAATGCAAATTTCACTTCTGTACTGCAAATTCAAGTTATAATTACAAAAAAATTTATGAAAAAAGTATTTCTTCTGGAAGGCCCGTTCTACAATAAGTCATATGTCGTTTATTTGAGATCGTATCAAATATTATAAAATTATAATATTATAATATTATAATATTATATTAAATAATTCTAAAAATTAAATTTAACTGCTTGTTGCGATATGGGCTCAGCAAAATCAATAATATCAGAATATTCTTCAAAGTCAAAAAACAGCCATGAATATTATCATTGTGAGAATTTTTGTACTGCTAACGGAGCCCATGTCGCAAACAAGTATCAAAACAATTTTGACGATTGATCGCTCGGTATATGGTAACCGACGCGCGCGAGATTATGACGTACATAATGATGCATAGGCCTATTACTCGCGCGAGTTTTAATCTCGCGCCGGAATTTAAACAAATTTGCGCGGCGGCCAATGATACTCAGTGCCTCGTCAAAAATTCGAACTAATCGATTAAATTAGATCAAAATTATTGGTTGCGAGCAACGACAAAAATCGTTGCTCCAAAAATATATAAGAACCCGCATTCGCTTCACAAGCGCAGTAATCGCATACAATAACCGCTTTATAAGACAAACCGCTTTTCGAATTGATAAACACTTACGACGACTGCTATCCTTTTTTGCGACACCGCTTTATAATTAATGCCACCCGCCTCGCCTCCATAGTGGGCGACATCGTAATAAAATTGTCGCGGACATTGAAAAGACCATCAAATGTTCATCCAGCGGATCGAGAATATCAGCGAATTCTTTGGCGGTATGACAACATTGATAACATTTGCGAGTATCGTTTTAATACGATTACATAAGGTCTCGCTTGTGCATTATTCCTTACAATTCAAAAGCTATGTCAACTCGCCAACGAGGGAGCTCGATATCCTTACAGAACTAATGCACTGCGACGGAATTGTAATATTGACGACATGTTACTGGAGCGAGTACAGTATCCGACACGATCGCTGTAGTGGAACTTCGCGAACTCTGCATGGTGGGCGGATTTTTTTTCAAGAAAGTCTCCAATCTTGATGAAGTGCTCACTGGATTCCCCCTGGAACATCGGCTGCAAAGATCATCACACTTGTGGGAACATGAAAGTCACAGCACGTTGAATCTCTGATGGTATCTAAACAGCGATCAATTTTCATATTTGAAGAGCGCACCGTCATTCAACACACAAAGAAGCGCGTTTTTGCGGAAACAGTGCGTCTTTTCGACTCGCTAAGATGGCTCGCTCCTGTCGTGATATGAGCCAAGATCCTTGTCCAGTCAGCATGGCTGGAACGACTAGAATAGGACACACTGTTTCCATCATTCGACATCCAACAGTAAAGGCTCCTTTTCGAAGAACTTCCACCTTTAGAAAGCATTCGTGTGAATCGTTGGTTGAAAACGGGCGATGAGAACGCTCACTTCAAAATTTATGGCTTCGCAGATGCATCAGAACAAAGATACAGATCTGTTACATATCTTTGCATTCAAGGCGAATGCTCAATCTCACTATATCTGCTGGTCGCTAGAAGCAAAGTTGCCCCGGTTAAGTTTCATTGCCACGTCTTGAATTTTGCGCCTTACTCATCAACTCATTAACGATTCATATCCGTAACACGTTAAGTTTTTCCACAGCTTTAGTATAGTTATAGTTAGTATACTTATAGTTAGACTCTCGGATCACGCTATATTGGATTCGAGGACACGCATCTCGCTGGAAGACGTATGTCGCAATCGAGTGGCTCACATTCAACTGTCACTTCCGGAAGCTCAATGGCGACACATCTCAGAATGAGAAAATCTTGTCGATTGCGCCTTCAGGGGAATCGCAGCCGAGTGAACTGATTAACCACTGCTGTGGTGCCTGCTTGGCTTCGAGAAGATAGGGCCACTTGGCCGGATCAGGATTTCGAAGTTCAAGACAAGCTGCCCGAAAAAAGATCAGTCAACGTCAGCATAACCAAAGATATCATCACAGAGCCCAAGCTCCTCCTCAGGTTGTTACCCTTGCACCGACACTTGCGGATCATAGCATGGTGCTGCCATTGATGACACACTGATGACAATACTTTCAAAGATCAGGCACTTAATAAAAACAGCCAGACGAGAATCAGTCAGCTGCGTTGGTTCGATAGATCCGTGTGGTGCAATCACTGCACATTCCCGATGAAGTCAGCTGTGGCTGACCGCATTGTGTCGAATCGCAGCCCGCTTGCCAAACTTAGTCCATTTCAAGACTCCAACAATGGTGTGCTCAAAGTAGGAGAGAGGCTCAAGCACAGCTTGCTATCACTTGATGAAAGACATCCGATGATCATTCCACCAGCTTCTTGGCTTACTAGGTTACTTGTGGATTCATGTCGAGCGCTGTACGGAGAACTACACCTTACACTCGGATTGCTCCGCTTGCGATTCTGGGTGCCACACGGATCGTGAAACATCTTCTGCACAAGTGTGTAACTTGCATTCGGTGGCGAGCTCTTACACTACAGTCATCCATGAGCAATCTCCCACAGGGACGCGTTACTCCAGCACGTCTTTTTTTCGGATTGGTGTGAACAATTCTAATTCGAACCGGCAAAGGGCGAGAGCATCGCTCATACAAGGATCACTAGTTTCATCATTGTTTTTGTCTGTCTTTGTTCCAAGAGCGTTCATCTTAAAGCCCGTTTCATTATTCCACGAAAGTCTTTTTCACTGCGTTGCGCCGCTTCACCTTTCGTCGGTCTCTATACGCACATCTACTCCGACTGCGGCATCAATTTCGTCGGAGCAGACAAGGAACTTCAAGCGCTCTTTTAGGCATCATCTGCCGATGGACGTCGCATCGCTCACTTTGTTAGTGGTCACGAAATTAAATGGCACTTTAATCAGCCGCACTGCACTTTGGGAGACTCTGGGAAACAGCGGTAAAATTTATGAAACACCATTTACGACGAATCATTGGCGAGACCACCTTAACATATGAGGAAATGAGCACATCCCTCTCGTAGATCAAAGCGTATCTCAACTTTCGGCCACTTCATGCGTTGGCCGGACGATCCAGATGACTTCACTGCACTCACTTCAGGACACATCTCATTGGCATCTCTCTCTGGCCATCCCCAAATCGGGGAACACTTTTGGCAGCGATGGTCACAAGAATATTTACATAGCTTGCCTCACGGCCAAAATGACTAAAACCGGATGCCGTGCCGAACGTCGGAGACTTGTGCCTGCTTCGATCCGAACATATTTCACCAAATCAATGGCCTCTCGCCAGAATAACAAGGTTTCATCCAGAAAACGACGGCGTGGTCCGCGTAACTATCCGAACATTCACCTCCAAATTCGTACGTTCTTTAATAAAAATCCTGCTATTTCCAGGATGCCGAGGTATCGCCATTAAATCGGGCGTGAGTCACAAAATAATCGCATTTCTCCATATAAATTACGAATAACATAACTGAAAAAAAAATGTACACTTTATACAGGGTATCCCAAAAATTTTGACACACCTGAAGTGTGAAGATAGATTGGGCCAAACTGAGTCGAAAAGTCCTGTACCATTTTCCTCTATAATAACGCTTCAGAAAGAAGTTATTATTGAGTAAAGACTGGCCAATCATCGCCGATCTTTAGTCAAGCGCACGTTGGTGAGCCACGCGCCTGATAGTGTGCGTGAGCGTTCAGCTATTACAGCGGCGCACCATTACCAGGCGCGCGGCTCACTAACGTATATCCGACTAAAGATCGGCGCTGATTAACCAGACTTTACTCAATAATAACTTTTTTCTGAAACGTTATAGAGGAAAATGGTACAGGACTTTTCGACTCAGTTTGGCCCAATCTACCTTCACATTTCGGGTGTGTTAAAATTTTTGGACACCCTGTATAAGTATAATTTTCATTACTATAAGGTGCGCCGCTCTCTGTTTCACTGTTCATCCCGCATAAAATATCAATTATCAATTACGTCGCAGTAATATCACATCATTTTATTTCATTCTGTCAATATGCACAGCGTTCATTTTACATAGCATAATTTAATGCACTAAAAGCCGCACAAAACTTACTCGCAATTGCCTGGTCTTCCGCCAATAAATTTCTATGTTAGATTCGTTCACTAAATTCAATGTTTTGTATAAATTTATTAGTAACGTGCTCGCACGTAACCGTACACGATTCACGATACACAACATTACTATTGAATGAGTGCTACATTCTTCGCACCTGCACGCTACTCCGCTATACTCGATCACGCGCTTAAGAATCGAACGCATGAATTAATTATGCTTTATTAGCTAAGTTCGCGACACCTACTCTTTGGCACGCAAACTTATTTCGCGACGAAGTGCCGAGGCAAGCGGCATATTTGAGATTGCATCAAATATTCTAAAAATTACATTTAACTACTTGTTGCGATATGGACTCAGTAAAAACAAGAATATCAGAATATTCTTTAAAGTTGAAAAACAGCCATATAGAATATTATCATTTGCGAGAGTTTTTGTGACTGCTAACGGAGTCCATGTCGCAAACAAGTATCAAAACTTTGATGGTGGCTGATCGCTTGGTATACGGCAATCGACACGCGCGAGACTATGACGTAAACAATGATGAGGCCGCCTATTGCTCGCGAGTTTTAATCTCGTGTTAGAATTTAGACAAATTTGAGCGTGGCGGTCAATGATACTTGTCAGAAATTCGAACCGATCGAATTAGATCAAAATTATTGATTGCGAGCAACGACAAAGATTGTTGCTCCAAAAATATATAAGGACCCGCTCTCGAAGAGCGGGTGCATTTACTTTACATGCGCAGAGTAACTGCATACAATATACTGCTTTATAAGACAAACCGCTTTTCGAATTGATAAACCGCTTACCTCGACTGCTATCCTTTTTATGACACTGCTTATAATAACCGCTTATTCTTTTTGGACAATCGCTTTTTCTTTGATTATTCAAGATTCTTTGTTTAATATTGCGTTATATTTGACTTTATTGTTAAATTATTAATTAAAGACAAAATAATTAAAATGTAAGTGTTTAATTTTTCGTTGTGTTCGTCCGATAAATCCTATCGTTTCGCGCTTAGGATTGCATCGCTCTCAAACACGTTATTCATAAATAAATTGATTAATTATAGTCTACAATTCCAAAAATAACCTACTGTGGTTGGACAATTTGCTCACAACTAACGATATATGACTTATAGTTAAACGGGCTTAAGACAAAATATGCGATAAGGTATCGCTATTTGTATGTAAGATGCAACTAACAAATTGTGTTGGTAACACTAATATAAAAAGAGATAATGAAAGACAATAACGCCATTTTTATTTTTCTTGCAATGCAATAATGTTTGTGCGTTTACGGACATACACATGCCGGTGTGAAGTTAGCACCGCATATTCAAAAATCGAAAGTTTTATAGAGAGTTCTATTTGCACCCCAAATAGTTCTATAGTTCCTGATAGGTTTTAGAAATAGTTCCGGCAAAAAACCTAAAAAAATTGCATTTTGAAAATATGAGGTGCCAACTTCCCGTGGCACCGCAAAATGCGAAAAATGCCATTTAAATCGTCGTATCTTATAGTTCTCGAAGAGTTCTACAGTTCCTGATAGGTTTTAGTAATAGTTCCGGCCTCTAAATATTTTTAAACAATTTTTGAATCTCAGAGCTGGCACCTCATCTTTCGCTAAAAGTGGCCAGAACTTTTTCATCTTTGGTTTCACAGCTTCGGACGTTAATAATAATCGATAGAATTCTTCGGGGTGCAAACGGAACTGTCATCAGAACTCCGAAATCCCCAAAAAAATTTTACTCCCTCGGGACTTAGAAATTTTCTAAAAACGTGGCCAGAACTTTTTCATCTTTGGTTTTACAGCTTCGAACGTTAATAATAATCGATAGAACTTTTCGGGGTGCAAACGGAACTCTTCTCAGAACGCCGAAATTTCGAAAAAAATTTTACCCCTTCAGGACTTGGAAATTTTCTAAGAGCGTATAACTAAAAGTGGCCAGAACTTTTTCATCTTTGGTTTCACAGCTTCGGACGTTAATAATAATCGATAGAACTCTTCGGAGTGCAAACGGAACTGTCATCAGAACTCCGAAATCCCCAAAAAAATTTTACCCCCTCGGGACTTAGAAATTTTCTAAAAACTAGCACCACATCTTCTACAGAATTATGACGTGATGGCTATTTTCGCAGTTTTTTTGACAGTTCTTGGCAGTTCTAGCAGAGTTCTAATCGTTTTAATAAGTTTTAACAATAGTTCTATTCTTTAAATATTTTTAAACAATTTTTTAATCTGATTGTAGACACCTCGTATATGTAATGTAGGTGCTGGAATTTTTTTAATTTTTTTTTTGTTTGTTTTTATATATTTTTTTTTATTTTTTACTTGTTTTATCGAAATACGGAGACAAAATTTATTTAATTTAAGTAATGTAAATAATTATCTTGATGTGTTGTGTATTATTTGTATTGTTGTACATATTTATATGCTCACGCTCGCGCATGTTTTGTATGTGTGTGTGTTGTGCGTGTGTGTGTGTGTGTGTGTGTGTGTGTGTGTGTGGTTTCTATTTTTACACTATCTGTATTTATTTTATGATATTATATGTTAATATTATATTTTTATTATATTATATATGGTTGTATATTAGATTTTTTTATAATTTGTAATACATTTTGTAGTACATTCAACATTTAACATTTAACATAAAATATTATATGTGGGCTAATATTTTCTGTAGAACTTACAGGTATACGTTTTTTTTTCAAGTCATCATATTTGTACCAATGTGTACCTGCGTATGCGAAGGCGATGTAATGCCCATTATTATTATCGCCATATTGTACGTAATGTATTATACCTGCTAAAATGTAATTAATATTATTTAATGTAATAATTTTAGTTATAGAATTTAGATCGTGCTTAACATCTAAGCATCGTGTAACATACCTATAATCGGTGAAAATGGAAGAATCGATAATAACATGTTTTCCATATGAAACTTGATAGTCTGCACCACATGTACGACATTTTGACCGTACTTTTTCCACATCATCAATAGCACGTTGTATGTGTTGCAAACCTTCCTGCAAAATTATATCGACATTTATATTACAAGTTATAGTTTGACGCGAATATAAAGGTTCACACAAACAAGATTTATTAAATATGCAACTAGGCTCATTTTTAAAGATGTATTCTGCTAAGTGAGCAACATTATAGTTGGCATTTAAACGTTTAATACCACGTGAGTAGTATATGGGCACTATGGACCGTCAAAACAAACCCTCACTCCTCCCCCCTGGCGCCGACCCCCCGCTGTGTCTGGGCACTATGGAGCGTCACAACAAACCCCCCTGTCGCCACCCCTGTCTGCCAAACCCCCTTTTCTCCCT
>JBCEZX010000014.1:6539336-6550313 GCA_039654345.1 Cataglyphis cursor
ATGGCCGTAGAACTGCGCAAACTGGAAGTTAAATTTTACAAACCGATTTACGTAGGAATGTGTATCCTCGATATATCTAAGATTCGCTTGTACGAATTTCATTACGAGTATATGTTATCGTTGTATCGAGACAAGCCCACGCGTATTTGCTCAACGCGTCGATAACGGTGAGTATGTAGTTGTGGCCTTTGTTGAGTCTTGCGTAAAGACGCATCTCGACCACATCCGCCTGCCACAGGTCGTCGTACCCGCGCACCGCGACACGGCGACGCGGGAAGTTTCTTCTCGCGGGCGCGTGCAACTCCTCCACCAGTCTTCGTTTTTCAGCGCTCATTTACAGTCGCTTTTCTTTCTCGTTCGATCTCGAAGGAGCCTCTATCAAAACCGGCGAGTTCGCTTTATTAGAAGATTGGCTCGCGGCTTTCTCTAAATCTTCTATGCGTTTGTCCAACTCGTTTGATTCTTTCGTTAATTGCGACGTTAACTCTTCCAACTTCTTTATTCTCGCGTTTTTCGCATCGACATTCGATTCGATTCTCGCAATGGATCTAAACGCGGCGTCTGATTCTTCCCCGCAAATTTTTTCGGTCTTAGCTATTTTCGCGGAATTTTGCCTAACGTCGATTCGCTTGGCGAAACTTTCGCTCTGTTTTTTCAGAGAGTCGGTGTTCGTCTCGATCTTCGAGATGGAGCTCTCCGCGACGTCTAATCGTTTGCTTAAAACGCTTTCGAGTTGAGCTAACCTCATGAACAACAGCACGACGCTTTGTCCCACTTCGTCCGCGTCCTTTCTGAATTGCGACGCGACCTTCTCAACAAAAGTTCCTTTTGTTATTTCATAATAGGTGTTATTTACGGCGCGGAGCGTGTGTGCAAATTGTGACGTGCGCGATTCGATAAAACTCGAAGTCGACGCGCGGACGCAACAATATTAAAATAATCAAAATAATGTACATATTTATAAAATGTACACGTTTTAATGCGACCCGGGCACGCCAAGTTTTTATATTTTGCTTTGATGTAAGTTTGTCTTATGCGATTTAGAATTTATGAGAAATTTTTTTTCAATAATTATACCCCAAAGCCTTAAATGCGTATGTTGTGCATTTAGTTATTTAGAAAATAACTTTTATTTTAGTTATACTACTACTTTAATTATAATTCGATTTATTAAGTATAATTTTTCTTAATATTGAAAACAATAAAATAAAAATATTTTATAAATTGTTATGCTTTTGGCACATTTTTTGATATCATTATTTTTATTGAAAATTTAAATAATTATTTTAAGTATATTTATTTAAAAGTATATTTATTTAAAATGTTATTATTTAAATGTAATATTTTTTCACATAGCGCGTGTGGTGCCCTTTTTTTACCTTTTTTTAAAAAGGTAATTTTCTTAGGGTTTTACTTTTCTAGGAAAGGGACGAGTCAAACATGTAACATTTTGCCTTCTTTCTTTTATTAATTTTTTTTAATTATATCGCTTTCGGTATCGTCATCGTCAATCGACGAAATATTTTTGTATTATCTATCGTCATGATAAAAAGAATAATTAAAAAAATGAAGATTAAAAACATAGTCTGTATATTTTGAATATGTAAGAAACATTCTCAGAATCCACATGTTGTTATAACACATTAATTGACAGAATTTATTGATGTTAAAGATTTTGTTGGCGTAGAACATAAAATGGAATTGAAGCTTATAATTTGTTAAGGTAAGAAAAGGTAATGTGTTAAGAATGTATTAAAGGCATTATAAGAGCATTAATATTATTACTGTTACTTTTATAGATGCGTCAGATATTTCATCATCTGAGCCGTGATGTGAAGTGGTGATACATAGTTCTGATTGCAAATTTTCTATTTTAAATAAAAAGAGAAAATACATTAATAATTATACTAGTAGTTAAAATTAAAAATTTAAGCATTTGTTAATTGTTATTCTCTATATGTACTATATGTACCATATGCTCTATATGTACTAGATACTTACTTGATATTTGAACATACTCCGGAACAATACCTTCTATATCTTCTATGTCTTCAAAAGTAAAAGTATAATATAGATGTTCATCTCTAAAGATACGTTGCAGAATATCCTATAAGAATGAAAGTATAATTTCATAAATGTAATAATAATTAATTATATATATTAGTTATATTGGTTATATTATTAATATATTAATTATATTAATTATATATATTAATTATATATTGATTAAATTATTGTGTTGACTGGATAATTACTAATTATCCAGCAACGCCAATATTCCATCACAATTTATCAAAAATATTATTATATTCAACAAAACTATTGTATAAAATAGCTGTTTTAATTTCCAAAAACGATGATTAAATATTACATCAATTAATAAAAACTTCTGCTACAAAATTTATTCATTATTTCTAATATCAAAAAAGCTGTATCTAATAAATTACAATGATTAAGACAATGAAATAAATATAAATGAAAAATAATTAATTGAATATACTTGTTAAATTTAAAATGTAAAGTTAATTACTTTACATTAATTTGCATTATTAATTTACATTAATTTGATTAGTATGATAGATATATAGATAGATAGATATGTTCAGTTCAACAGCGCCAAATGCAATTAAAAAAACTATTTTTTTATATTTAAATATTTTCCACTATCATAATAATATGATACATTATGGAAAACATAATTTTTAATATGTTACTATATTCAGATTTTGGACATATTCTGCACAAAAATCCGCAATGGTTCGGGGTTCCTATTGTGGTACATCGGAATACTGCAAAAGTTAACTAAAGCATTACCTTATCAATATTCTCATCAAACATCTTATATATTTGTAGAAAAAAGTAAGGAAAAACGCCAAATCGATTCGTACAAATAAAATTAAAATATTAAATTGTTGTTGTTTAGATTTGTTTCTAGAAATACAAGTTTAAATAATAATAATTTGATACTTTTACTTTGTTTGGGTGAAAAAGCAAATTTGTCTTTTCTTTACTTTCTTTTACAAAATCCACAAGATGTTTGATGAAAATATTGATTGACCAACAGATTAGCGGCAGAAATGCAGCAGACTCTACAGTTTTACAACTCAAGCAACACATATACGTATTAAAAATATTTTATAAACGTTTTTCCAAAATGTTTAATAACCAATTTCTAAAAACTTTTTAACTTTTCTCATAAGTTAAAATATTTATTCGAAAAACATTTGATGGAACGTTGTTTTTCTCACAAAAAAGAACAGAATGAAAAAAAAAACCTGTTTTATTCCTAACAAAAGCTATTCTTAAGTTGTCAACTATATACAAATTTTACTTGAAATTTAGCTGTTTTAATGTTAATAACATGTTTCTTAGATAGAATGTCTACACAAGTCAACATCGTAGCTGGAAATAAATGCATTATTATTCTGTGTATATCAGAGAAAACACTCCGAATTTTAGAACAGTTATAACTTTTCCTTGATTTGAATTGTAGCCAATGATCCAGTGAGAGAATCCAGTGAGAGAATCTTTTAGTCTTTTTGATTAATATATAAAAGTTGGTCTTCTTATTGGAGCATTGTTTAACATTGATCCAATAATTTTCAATCGTTTTCAAAATCTTCAACATTTTCTTCGCATTGAGCTATTTAGAGCATCAAAATTTATTTAACGGTAAATTCTATTTTTTAAATCACATTATTTTTTGAGGATTTTGTTTTCTTCTGTTTTATTTGATTTTGAAGGTGAAGATCACAATTAACATTCATCCAATGATTTTCACACAATCGCTTGCAAAGTTTTCAACATTATTTGTGCACCTCTTAATGTCGACATTTTATAAAAATTGGCTGCTTTATAACAATATCTGAAAATATTTTCTAAATTCTTTTTCTTTTCTTTCTAAATTTTCTTATTTTGAAAATAAATATCAAAAAATGAAAAAAAAAGAAAAATTTTAAAGAAAGTTAAAATGCGTGAATGTTTTATAACATACGTACATTCATATAAGGTTACAAGACATATGTTTTAACTTCTTTTGTAATATTTCCTTTTAGTGAAAAAAATAATAAAAAATTAATCCCAAATGGTTTTGGGTGCATACTTAAGGGTCAATAGAAGAGACTATAGTGATCTCTATCGGCTGTTTGTGTTTAAATTCATAATTGTTATATTCCTGTCAAAAAAAAACTGCAATAAAATTATGATATTCAAACTCTGCAACATTGTTTCCATTCCAATATATTGTTCCAACATATCACAAAAAGATTTTTTGCAAAAAGATCAAAATTAAATTTCCAATAACATGCTGTTGACGCGAGCTGCTGCGAATCAAGTGTAGTAGTGTCCCTGATTTCATGTTCTATTTATTAAAAAATTTTAAAAGCTAAAATGCAAATTTCACTTCTGTACTGCAAATTCGAGTTATAATTACAAAAAATACATAATAAAAAAAATTTATGAGAAATATATTTCTTCTGAAAGGCCCGTTTTACAATAAGTCATATGTCGTTTGTTTGAGATCGCATTAAATATTCTAAAATTTACATTTACTTGTTTTAATTACAACTACTTGTTGTGATATGGGCTCAGTAAAATCAATAATATCAGAATATTCTTCAAAGTCGAAAAACAGCCATGAATATTATCATTTGCGAAAGTTTTTGTACTGCTAGTGGAGCCCATATCGTAAACAAGTATCAAAACAACTTTGACGGTTGGTCGCTCGATATACGACAACCGACACACGCGAGACTATGATGTACACAATGATGCATAAACCGTCGGCCTATTACTCGCGCGAGTTTTAATCTCGCGCCGAAATTTAGACAAATTTGCACGTGACGGCCAATGATATTCAGCGCCTCGTCAGAAATTCGAACCCATCGATTAGATTAGATCAAAATTATTGCGAGTAACGACAAAAATCGTTGCTCCAAAAATATATAAGGGCCCGCATTTGTTTCACACTCGCATACGATATACCGCTTTATAAGACAAATCGCTTTTCGAATTGTTAAACCACTTACGACGATTGTTATCCTTTTTGTGATTCGCTTTATAATAAATGCTACCCGCCTCGGCTCCATAGTGGCCGACACCTATAAAATCGTCGCGAACATCAAAAAGATGTACCATCAAATCTTCATACATCCAACGGATCGAGAATATCAGCGAATTCTCTGGCGGTATGACAACATTGATATCATTTGCTAGTATCTTAATACGGTTACATACGGTCTCGCTTGTGCATCATTCCTTACAATTCAAAAGCCACGTCAGTTCGCCGACGACGAGAGAGCTCGATATCCTCACGGAGCTAATGCACTGCAACGGAATTGTTATGTTGACGACATAGTTACTGGAGCGAGTCGGTGTCCAACACGATCACTGTACAAGTGGAACTTCACGAACTCTGCATGGTGGGCTGGTTTTCTCTGAAGAAAGGCCTCCAATCTTGACAAAGTGCTCACTGGATTCCCTCCGGTTGCAAAGATCATCGCGCTTGTGGGAACATGGAAGTCACAGCACACTGAATCTCTGATGGTATCCAAACATCAATTTTCATATTCGAAAAGCGCACTGTCATTCAATAATCAAAGAGGTGCGTCCTTGCGGAAACAGCGCGCCTTTTCGACTCGCTAAGATGACTCGCTCCTGTCGTGATACGAGCCAAGATCCTCATCCAATCAGCAAGGCTGCAACGGTTAGAATAGGACACATCGCTTCCATCATCCGACACCCAACAATGAAGGTTCCTTTTCGAAGAACTTCCACCTTTAAAAAGCATTTGTGCGAATCGTTGGTTGAAAACGGGCGATGAGGACGCTCACTTTGAAATTCATGGCTTTGCAGATGCATCAGAGCGAGGATACAGATCTGTTACATATCTTCGCATTCAGGACTAAAAATCTCATTGCATCTGCTGGTCCCTAGAAGCAAAGTTGCCCTGGTTAAGTTTCATTGCCACGTCTCGAACTTTGCGCCTTACTCACCAAATTAACGATTCATATCCGCAACACGTTAAATTTTTCCACAGCTTTAGTATACTTATAGTCAGACTCTCGGATCACGTTGTTTTGGATTTGAGGACACGCATTTCGCTGGAAGATGTATGTCGCAATCGAATGGCTCATCCAACTGTCACTTCCGGAAGCTCAATGGTGACACGTCTCCGAGCGAGAAAATCTTGTCGACTGCGCCTCTAGGGGAATCGCAGCCGAGCGAACTGATTAATCATCCGCTGTGGTGGAGGGATGCCTGCCTGACTTCGAGAAGATAGGGCCATTAGGCCAGATTAGGATTTCGAAACTCAAGACGAGCTACGCGAGAAAAGATCAGTCAACGTCAGCGTAACTGAAAATATCATCAGGAGCCCGAGCTTCTCTTCAGGTTGTTATCCTTGCACCGACACTTGTGGATTATAGCAAGGTGCTACCGTTGATGACACACTACTACTTTCAAAGGTCGGGCACTTAATAAAAACACTCTGCAGTCAGACAAGTTGGATCAGTCAGCTGCGTTGGTTCGATGGATCCGTGTGGTGCAATCACTGCACATTCTCGATGAAGTTGCAGTGGTGGCTAACCACATCGTGTCGAATCGTAGCCCGCTTGGCAAACTTAGTCCATTTCAAGACTCCAACAATGGTGTATTCAAAGTAGGAGAGAGGCTCAAGTACAGCTTGCTATTACTTGATGAGACATACGATGATCATTTCACCAGCTTCCTGGCTTACAAGGTTACTCGTGGACTAATGTCGTCCAGCGCTGTACGGAGGAGTACAGCTTACACTCGGATTGCTCCACTTGCGATTCTGGCTGCCACGCAGACGGATGGTCATGAAACATCTTCTGCACAGGTGTGTAACTTCCAACTTCGGTGGTGAGCTCTCACACTACAGTACCTATGAGCAATCTTCCATAGGGACGCGTTATTCCACGCCCATTTCTTCGGATTGGTGTGAACTATGCTGGGCTAATCCTAATTCGAACCGGCAAAGGGCAAGGTCATCACTCATACAAGGGTTTCATCGCCGTTTCTGTCTGTTTTTGTTCTAAGATTGTTCATCTTGAAGCCGTTTCATTACTTCACGGAAGCCTTTCTCACTGCTATGCGCTGCTTCACTGTTAGTCGCTTCTGTACGGACATCTACTCCGACTGCGGCATCAATTTTGTCGGAGCGGACAAGGAACTTCAAGCGCTCCTTCAGGCATCATCTGTCGATGGACGCATCGCTCATTTTCCTAGTGGTCATGGAATTAAGTGGCACTTTAATCAACCGCGCTGCATTTCGGAAGATCCTGGGAAACAGCGATAAAATCCATGAAACACCATTTACGACGAATTATCGGCAAGACTACCTTAACATATGAGGAAATGAACACGTTTCTCTCGCAGATCGAAGAGTGTCTCAACTCTCGGCCACTTCAAGCCGGACGATCCAGATGACTTCATTGCACTCACTCCAGGGCACATCTCATCTGCACTTCTCTTGGCCATTCCCGAGCCGGCGCTAATTAATGAAAAGGAAAACTCATTATCAAGGTGACAGCTCCTACAAAAAATGCGGGAACACTTTTGGCAGCGATGGTCACAAGAATATTTACATGGCTTGCCTCACGGCCGAAGTGAGACCGGATGTCGTGCCGAACTTTAGAGACCTGTGCCTACTTCGATCCGAACATATTTTACCAAATCAATGGCTCCTCGCCAGAATAATAAGGATTCATGCAGAAAACGACGGTGTAGTCCACATGATAACCATCCGAACATCCACCTCCAAATTCATACGGATTTTAATTTTTAATTAAAATCTTGCTGTTTCCAGGACACCGACACATCGCCGTCAATTGAAATGCGTGAGCCACAAAATAAACGCATTTTACCATATAAATCACGAATAACATAACTGAAAAAAATGTACACTTTATATAATTTTTATTACTATAAGGCGCGACGCTCTCTGTTTCACTGTTCATCCCGCACAAAATATCAATTATCAATTAAGTCGGAGTAATATCATATCACTTTATTTCATTCTGTCAATACGCACAGCGTTCACTTTACGTAGCATAATTCACCGCACTAAAAACCGCACAAAACTTACTCGCGATTGCCTGGCTTTCCGCCAATGAATTTCTGTATTACATTCGTTCACTAAATTCAATGTTTTATATAAATTCATTAGTAACGTTATAGTAACGTTTTCGCGCGTAATCGTACGCGACTCGCAATACACAACATTACTATTGAATGAGCGCTACCCTTGCAACCGCACGCCACTATACTCAAACACGCTCTTAAGAATCGAACGCATGAATCAATTATGGTTTATTGGCTAAATCGGAACACCTGCTCTGCCACGCGAACTTATTTCGCCACGAAGTGCCGAGGCGGGTGGTATATTTGAGATTGCATCAAATATTTTAAAAATTACATTTAACTACTTGTTGCGATATGGGCTCAGTAAAATCAATAATATCAGAATATTTTTCAAAGTCGAAAAACAGCCACGAATATTATTATTTGCGAGAGTTTTTGTACCGCTAACAGAATCCATGTCGCAAGCAAATATCAAAACTTTGACGGTTGCTGGTCGCTCGGTATACAGCAACCGACACGCGCGAGACGATGACGTACACAATATGACATATAAGCCGCCTATCGCTCGTGCGAGTTTTAATCTCGCGCTGGAATTTAGACAAATTTGAGCATGTCGGTCAATGATACTCGGCATTTCGTCAGAAATTCGAACCGATCGAATTAGATCAAAATTATTGATTGCGAGCAACGACAAAAATCATTGCTTCAAAAACCTATAAGGATCCGCTCTCGAGAAGCGGGCGCTGCAATTACACGCGCAGAGTAACTGCATACAATATAATATTTTATAAGACAAACCGTTTATTTTTTTTAGACTGTTCGAGATTACAGCGATCCGCATTCTCGAACTCAGCGTGTAATTGCCGCGCGACCATGTCATCGCCGCGCGCGTGATGCGAGGCAGCATTTTCGCGACCGAGTGAAAACGCGCGGCAGCAAGAAACACTGTCGCCCTTCTCGAAGGATCCAAGTTCGGAATCGCGACAAACAAGTAGAGCAAAAACTGGCGGCCGAAGTCAGTAAAATTCGAGAATATTTTGGATCCTTCGAGAAGGATACGACGTGAGAAAAGCGAGCCGACGACCGAGCTCGCGGCAATCCGCAGAGAGCAATCAACGCGTGTCCGTGTTTGCATTCTAGCGATTTTTCGACAATTCGCTGTGTCAATCTCGTTCGCTTAAGAACCGTTGTGTGACCACCGGATTTAATCCGAGATAGACGATTTTTCGCTGTTTATCCGCCGCATGTGAAATACGATCACGTCTTCATCGTTTTCGTATATTCCATTATACAACATTGTGTTCGCCCGAGAACTAAGTGCGTGACGATAATCGCAATCTCGCCGACCCGTCGCTCGGCTTATCGCGCGCCCGAACTTTTCGCAGCACGCTCGCTCACACATCCACTTTATATTCGCGCACATAGACAATCGCTTTTTCTCTAATTATTCAAGATTCTTTGTTTAATATTATGTTGTATTAGATTTTATTGTTGAATCATTTTATTAAAAACAATTAATTAAAGACATATAATTAAAATGTAAGTGCTTAATTTCTCGTTGTGTTCAGTCCGTTTGATAAATCCTATCGTCTCGTCGCGCTTAGGATCGCGTCGCTCTCGAGCATGTTATTCATAAACAAATTGACTAATTATAGTTGACAATTTCAAAAATAACCGACTGTGGTTGGTCAATTTGTTCACGATTAACGACATATGACTTATAGTAAAATGGGCTTAAAATAGAATATGCGATAAATACAGGTATCGTTATTTGTACGTAAGGTGCTAACTAATGTAAACAAATTGTGTTGGTAATACTAATATAAGAAGAGACAATAACGCCATTTTTATTTTTCTTGCAATGAAATAGTGTTTGTGCGTATACGGACATACACTTATATATCGAATGAAAATTCATTTTTTAATGTTTTTGGTGACTCTGATGCCGGAATTTGCCCATCACTCCTGTCGATTCCTATTTAACATTTTGTATATTACTTACCAACCTAATGTTTTTTTTTTAAATTATTAGATAATAATGATAACTAAAAAAATAAAATAAAATATGTTCTATCACAAAATGTGTTCTATCACAAAATTCATTAAAACTATTGTACTCATCCAATATAATTACTTACTTGTATACACTGCACAACAGTCCATATATATGATTTTCTAATATATTTTTAATGTAATTTCCTGCTTTTCTCTGTTTTGTTGTACTCAATATTCTTTGAAAAACCCCAAAATTCCCAATTTTAATTATGAGTTTCAAATTACGTGGTAAAAATCGCTTAATAAAAAAGTCGATGACGCAATCTGTAATAAGTACATCCTTCCTTTGTATTTAGACCAGAGAAAACATTATGTAATACAGATATATTAACCAGCATAGGCGAAATTAGAAAGGATGTACCTATTACGGATAGTGTCATAATATTGTTGCGTCCGCGCGACGACTTCGAGATAAATCGAATCGTGCACGACACAACCAGCACTTACACTCCGTATTATAAATAATAACTCGTAATTATAAAAGAACGAGAACTTTAACACAATACAGAATACAGAACAGAGAATGTCGTTTTAAATAATAGCGAACACGTCCGCGCGGATTGACATCCATCACCAGACTAAGATGGCGGCTCGAAATACAAGATGTCCGCTGTTGTGTATCAACAAACTCCTCGGCAACGCGCTTAGAGACGATCTTTCGGAAAACGGGCATAATCGAGGGATGCAAAAATGTATATGTATGTATGTATATACAGGGTGTCCGACAATTCGCGGATTCATCCTTTAAGGAAAGGTAAAGAGTGTTATTTTGAACAAAAAAGTCCTGTACCATTTTTTTCTATAACGCTTAATAAAAGA
>JBCEZX010000014.1:6562528-6574866 GCA_039654345.1 Cataglyphis cursor
TATATACTCGTACAAGGTGAATCTCATAAAAACTCTATCATGTTTTTCTCGAAAAAGATTAGAGATAGTGGAAGACATCCATTATCAAATTTGTAGGACAAGTAGGAGTACATATTTTGATGACCTTGAATAACCTTAATTGTTCATTTTTTACACCAAAAATTAAAAAAATTTTTTTTTAATGGAAAGAGATACTTTGTAGTTACTTTATCGATAGTATTCAATGAGCTTAATAACTTGTATATCAGAGTGTCTTTCGAAAATTCAACCGTTATCAGGATATCAACAAAATAAATCAGAATGAAAATTTGGAATCAATTTTTTTATTATTACAATAAATGTTTAAAATGTTCATCATGTTGAGCCAGACAGTGTACCTTCGTAGTTTTCTGTAGTTTTCGTGGGAAGCTTGCTTGTACTTCTTCTAACTCTTGTATGATTATTTCACGAAAAATATTTTTTATTCTTTCTACCATATTTTCTCGAGTGGTAGGACGTTGAAAGTACCATAAGCTAACTCCTTTACTCTTCTCCAGAAATAAAAATCCAAACATGTTAAGTCGGATGAAATCTCGCAGGAAATAATACAAGTCCACCTCTACCTATCCGTTTGTTTGGAAACATTCTATTGAGTTTTTGCCTCGTATTTCTTCCAAAGTAAGATAGCGCACTGTCTAGCTGAAGCCACATTCGAACTCTATCTCTCAGCGAAATATCTTCCACTAAGTTTGGAAAATCATCATAAGAAAGCGAACAAATCTTTCGGTTAGAAATTCTTCAAAAAAGAATGGTCCAATCAAATTAACATCAATAATTCCTGTCCAAATATTAATACTCCAACATTGTTGATGATTCACAGTTCTCATCCAGTGTGGATTGACTTCGCTCCAATAATGCAAATTGTGCCTATTAATGGTCCAGTACTTTTAAATGTTGCTTCATCTGATCACAATACAAATCGAAAGAAGGCAGAATTTTCTTCTAATTTATTTTGAGCCGCATGTACGGAACTGGATTCTCATGTTAAAATCATGTTGCGATAGTTCTTGGAATAGCAATATACGATATGGATGGAACTTGTTTTTTTATTTGCAACACTGAAGGTTGACTAATACCTCTATCACGGGCAATATCTCTTGTGGAGACATGTGGATTTTCTAACTGCGGCTAATAGATCAATAAATATATCTTCATTGTTAACTACAACATTTTGTTATTGCAATTATTGCACATGTATTTATTATTTCAACATATTTTATATCTTTAATTATATCTTAAATTTATCGATATCAGGTACGATATCACAGGAATCGACGTATTTTGGCTCGGACGCAGTTTCACTAAACTTTTTTTCGTAATCTTTTTCGATTACTATTTCGTCTAACGAAAAACTAATATTTTTAATAGTAGATTTTTGGGGAGTAGAAGTATATTTCTGATTTGTTTAATTTCGTTCGATTATATGCTTCTTGAGCAATTTGAAAATTTTGTTCTACTTCAGTTTTATCAGCTGTATCTTTTGTCCCCTTACTCATTCCAGTTTTAAAAGATCGCACATTACAATTCCGGACGAGCTCCTAAAATTTTAAAACAGTATGTTACGTTCAGACTTTTGGAAGGATGAGTCACAAAGAAAGACGCAACAACTATTCTAATTATCCCGATATCAGACGCCTCGCAACATAAGAATCAAGTCGAATAAACTTGAAGGTTTGAAAAACAGGTAAACGACTTAGTCGCTATTACTCTGGTATTTCGAACATTCGTTCTCTTTTCGATAAGAGAATTTAATCTCTTTTACACAGGATGGGATTATTGCGATCTTTGGATTGGAAATGAGAGAGAGGTCAAGAAATAATTTGATTAATTAAATAAAAATATACATTTATTCACTAAAAGAGAAAGAAAATTCTATACATATATTTATAATAGTTTTTTTATATAATATTTATTATATGTTTGTATAATAGAGAAAAAATATAACTAATCTTTAATAGTGTGTGTGTGTGTATGTGTTTTAAAAATTATCTTATAAAGAAATAAATAAGAACATGACATTAAATGGAATCATTTAAAATTAACAATTAGAATTCTAATATATCCTCACAAAATGTAAAAAAACAAAATTACATATTCTACCAAATTTCACAATTGTAATTAAAACTTAAAAACATTATTAATAAAAAATTCATAATTATTAATTGTGTTTAAATTACAAATATAAATTTATATTTAAAATTTTATATAAATAAAATTTTTTTATAAAATTTTTATATAAAAAAATAATTTATATATGTGAGTGTGTGTGTGTTCTTGTATGTGTTCTTCTATATTTTCTAAATTTGGTATATATTTGGTTATAATTATAATTTTTTTATCATTTGATATTTCTAATTCATTATAACAACGTGTCTCAATATTTTCACATTTTTATTATAAACATTTATACATGTATTGTGGAATTTTACATTTATTTTCTGATGTATATACTGTTATAAAATGCACCTGAGTAAATATCGTATAAATTTATTTTTGTAGAGTACGTACATTACAGATTGAATAAATGATTTTGTTTGTACTGGATGCTTTGCACATTACAAGCGGATGTGTAACATTGTTGCTTCGTTGAAAGTTCATTAATGTAAAGTAAAGGTATATTAACGAATAACGAATCATGAGTCAAATAATTATAAAAAAGTTATACGTATAGCATATTCGACAATCAATTTTATGCACTTTTTATTTTTTTCTAAGCATTGTTCGAGTATATATATTGTTTACAGAACATGATCGAGTTGAGAACGTGAGAGTGATGCGTTGAGAACATGAACGAGTAATACTAGATTCTTGCTCAATATTTTACAGCATTTTGCTAAAATAAAACTTATAATTATAAAATTTACATTTGATCGCAGTTTAAACTATCTTCAGCATATCTGACGTACTACACGGTTATAGAATATCTAAACAATATAATCATATCTTTATAAAAAAAATTGTTTTTATGAATTTGACGCACTCATTATCAGCCGGCACTTATTCACCTGCAAATTTTTAAATTGTGATTTCACTTGAAAGTTTTACTAATTTATTCTTTCACGTCGGCTGAAAGATGGCATTAATTTTATTAATTATTCATATATATATATATATATATATATATAAGGCAAATATAAGTATTGTGAGTGAGGAGTCAGAAAAACTTAATAGTAAGAGCAGTTCGGTAAGTAGACTCAAGTTCAATTGCCGATTCAACCATTTCGTTTCGATATTTTTCTCGCTTTCGTTTTTTTTTTTTTTAGAAGATAAAGAGGAGAAATATTCGAAAAATTTGTTAGTACTCTTGGTATAAAATCAAGAAAATTTAGTGTCCTGTGCACAGCTTCATAAAAAAATTATTTTCTATAAATTTGCATTATTATTCGCGTCTTACTCGCCTATGAATTTTTAAAATGATTTTATTTGAGAGTCTTATTCATTTCTTAATTTACCTATATATTTAATATATGTAATATATAATTTATATAAAAGTAAAGTTAATGTAATGTAATGTAAGGATAATGTAAGATTAATGTAAAATAATTATAAAGTAATTGTAATATTAAATAAAAAATTTACGTATTTTTATCTTTTAAATTTTCATATGTAAATTCTAATAGTTTTGCCATGTTTCATTTCTGGCCTATTTATATTCTATCAATACTTGTTTATTCGAGGAGCTATAATTTCTTCAGCAACTTCTTTATCTTAGTAAGCATCTGTAAAGATGTATTATTATTTATTAAAATAAAATTAAGATGCTTTTTGTATCAATTTACAACACCAACCTTCAACGTTTCAGCATACTTATCATCTTTTATTATTTCAGAAGATTCCTGGCAATTTTCAGCTCTTAGTTTTTCAGTAGCATTCTAAACGTTAAATAAAAAGAATAATTATAAATGTGATATTGTAAATATATTGTTTCATAAAAATGCATGTTTCCGTGTGTAACAGCATTGATCATGCAAAAAGAAAAAAAGTTTTTTACTTTTTTACTTACATTCTGTTCTTTGGGAAAATTATGAGAAACATTCATAAGATCTTCCACATGTTTATGACATCCAATTATTTTTAAAATTCTTTTATCTAATTCTGTTAAATTCATCTTAATAGGATTATTTTCTTTGATTGCTCTTGCTATTTTCTGCACCTTTTTTAATACTTTACATTTTTGATCCCGCCATGTCTGTAACAAAATAGAAATATTATTAAATATCATTAAATAAAACATAATGCTATGATATATATACTTACATTTTTCCAGGATTTTACATCTTTTTTTTTCTTATTTGGCACTAGTTCATTTAAATATTTGGCTAGTTTTTCCCAATCATTTTGCAATTTTTCATGACCATTTAAAGTGGACAATTTATCCGATGTAAGATTTGGATATTGCTCTAAATAAGTTACTAGAGCCTCTATTTGCTCTTTACTAGCTCTGCCTTGATATATTTTTCTTCTGAAAGAGATATTATATATTAGTTTATTACGTTATACATATAGTTTATTACATTTATACCTATATCGTGAAAAAAGATTTAATAATAAATGTCTACAGTCTACATTATAATAACAATTCTATTAAATTTTTACTCTTTTATTTTTGTGCATTATAAGTATTGTCAGATTATATCAATAGATTATGCCAGCATAGTACGACTAGCTGAATGCAATTAATAATAATGGATGTTGTTCCGAATGGGACATTATGGGTTAACAGCAGTCTTTTTGCATATTTAAAGTAGATCAACTAAAGTAAAATAGATCAACCAAAATTAAATGTAGCGTACAAAATTTCAGCCACGGTAAATCATTTTTTCAAAAGATTTAACCTAAAAATAAAACTTTTAAACAATTTTATGGGGGGGGGGAGGAGGATCCACTTCCAGAAGATGTAACCTAATCTAAACCTATTTCTGATTTGAAACTAAAATTTGATTTGAATTACATTATCCAAATTTTATCGTTCTTTTGTATTGTACAAAACAAAAATTTTAATGTTTCATAATTTTTGAACAGATTGTGACCGCTTTTTTTTAAGATCAAGATCACTCAGGACATAATTTTGACAATATATATTAAGATCGAGATTATATATGAGGTCACTCTCTGTATAATTACTAATTACTTCACATCTAAAACATCCGGCGAGATGAACCTTTGCTTTGCACTCAAGTTGCAAAATCAGTAGAATCTATAAGATCAATATAGATTACACTTCCAAAGTATCCGACAAAATTGAAAAAGTAGATTTTCTTTGTTGTAATTGTGTTTAGTTTTGTTAAAGTTTCATTTTTAGATTTTTGAAAAAATGATTTGTCGCGGTTGACATTTTATATACTACATTATTTTGATATTTTAAGTACGCAAAAGAAACATGCCATTTTTTTGGGCGCACGCTTTGCAAATCTGTTACGTCATACAAAGAGTGGCAAGCAACGTTTTTTTTACGGTCGTTGTACTTTCGAGTGTCTCATCATTTTGAAATTGTAAAATACGAATTTTTTTGCCATCTTGTTTGCCATTTTGTTAACAAATTCTTTACTGCAGCGCCCATATCCATTATCATTTCAGCTGTCATCGGTTATAATTCGGCAAAAAGCTAATATCGAAGGTGCTGCATATAATACAAATGATTTTAAGATTCTGGCGAATGGCATAACTTACAGTACGGTCAAATATCGTGTCTCGCATTTGATTTAAATATGCAACCATTAGGGGAGACTGGGGCTGGTAGACCAATTTTTCAATATTTGATTTTTAATGAAATGCATAAAAGAAATATCATTGTAATGATTATTGTCTTCGGTAAGATGTATATTTGGCTATCGGATTGAATTCTTAAAATTATCTTAATTTAATGATAATTAATGTAATAATTGGAATATTTTTTTCTTATCTTCTACGCTAGTCAACTAATTTTATGATTAGAGTTGATTGACAATATAGGGCAGGTTGACAATAATATAAATACAATCAATTGAGATGAATATGTCATACGTCATGTATATGTTAATATTACAGCCAATCCAACGGTAATAAAATAGCACAATAATTTACATTAGTGAAGTTGTCTGATTATAAAGTATTAATTATTTTTGATGACATTGATTATATTTTAAAATTAAATGTTATATGAATAAACTAAACAAATTTTTTAACAAATGAAAAATAAATCTACTTTTATAATAAAAAAATTCTTCTTTTTAAATAATAATATTATTATATTTTTCCTTATAACAAATAAATTTATTCATTATATCTAATATTTCAAACGTAATTACTCAATAAGCCCTGAATATTTTTACTTCAATCCTATTTTTATTTCCTATTTTTTAATCCTTTATCAATTTTTAAATTTTTTATGGATTTAAACAAAAGTGGTCCCAATTATTTATCTAATAAACATAATTGTTTATTTAATAAACAAATTCTAAAATAATGCTATAACACTTATTTTTTTATAACTACATAAAACATGAAAACAAAAAATCTCAGAAAAAAAGTATTTACCAATGTAATCAATTTTCCGATATACTTTTATAATTCTGTAACACATGCGATCGTGTCGTCGCATTTGATGTAATTGAAGAAATGCCTGCTTTTACAACGAATTTAAATGCGTATGCGTGCAAAGTTATTGATACGATTAGTCTATCTACTCCTATGAGCAACCAGCCCTAGTCATCCTTATGCAAATTCATTGCAAAAATATGTGAACTGCAAACTCTTGCGAGTGATTTACCGCCATACAATTTTTCGTTACAATGACGCTCCAAACAGAACGTACCGTAAAACGTTCCATATATAAGCCACATTTTCGAAGTCACTGCATGGCGGCAAAACATCGCGAACATTTATTTGAGCACACAAATGACTTCTATATCTTTTGTTCCGAATGCTTATTGTATGCTACGCAATAATCACGAGATTCAGCGGTGGCTTTTAAATTTAAAATTGGATTATAATGACGCGAAATCTCATAATATATTATATTTAATCATTGTATTGAATCATATCCGAGAGAAACGAGTATCGCGGTTCCATTGTATATCACCAAGAAAATATTAAAGTTATATATAACAATTGTAATATTGTCAGCAACAAGATATTGTTACAAGCATTCGATTTTGCAAATTCCGTAATCCTCTGTCGCGATATCGACATTTTTTCTTAATTGCAACGTCTATTTTTATTATAACGAAGATTGCTGTCGTCATAGCACATTCCATTTTTCGTGCAATTTTCTCAATATGTTATTAAAAAGTTAAATTTGCGTTATTGTAAGGGAAATATAAGTTGTCCAAATCATTTATTTCAAGTATTGCCCATTTCACGACATTTTCATATGTTAATCTGAATCTGAATGTATCTTTGACCTGAAGAAATCATAATGTTAAAAACACAAATGTCGAAACGTTTAGCGATATCGATACCTCTAGCACTTTGCGTTACCAAACTCATAAATATCCAAATATTTTCGTACATCAAATTGTATACTAGACAAAACGATAATATTGACCTATCTGATAAATTTGCTTGAAAAGCTCAACAAAATCACCTAGTTCGCAAATTTATCCCATATCCATAAATTTCACACATTTTCTAATGATAAATATTTCTGCCTTCAAATAACGGGTCCTATCGTAAAACTCGCCTTTTTGCCAATTACTCTGACTCTCTTAAATCTCTCAAATCATTTTCTGATAGCAAATTAATATAGTTAAAATAATATTATCGACCTGTTATTGGTGCTGCTTTTCTTCTTTAATTCTTTACTCTGTTCTGATGAGGAATTAGAATTTTCTGAGGTGACCTCCTCTTGTTCTATACTTTGTCCAACGAGAGGATGACCACAGATTGCGTCTAAGCGACCAGCGGAGAAGTGAAATTGTGGCACGTTACTCGGTACTGTATTTGTATATACATCCTCCTTCTTCGGAAACCTACGCGAAACAGATGAGTTTTCGTCCGATCCGTGGTCATTCTCTCCTTGGACGGAGTATACAAGCAACATGTCTTTATTTTGGTCGTCGTCTCTTCGCACTGTTGAAGCAAAAAGAAACATTTAAATTATAAATATAACAAGAATTATACATTTAAATTACTTTTATTTACTTAAAATTATATCTCACCTGATGATGTAATATCCACAGTCTCGTGGACATTTTTGTTGAATCTTGCTGTTTCTAAAATTTAATATTTTATTTAATATTTAGTATTGATAGAATTTTTATAAAGATTAATATGTTATATTTTTTACACAAAACTTACTTGCAGGCCTTGTTTCGAGCTCTTCTTTAGCCCACCGCCGTTTTAGATCCTGAACGAGAAGCTTTCGTGTGACATCTGCGCGAATGTTTTGATCTACAAATTATTATTAATTTGAAAATTTAGATCAATTATCGTCTCGTGCCTATATTATACATATTTGATTACATTACAAATGTATTAATATAAACAAAAATATTTTTTTACTAGTTAAACGGCTTTTTCAACAATTTAATAACAGAAAATATATGTATAAGACCTCTCGCGCATTCTTCTCTTTACAGTAAAATAAATTACGCATTTCTACTGTCCTACTCGATGCAATAATTTGTCATAAGCTCTGAAGAAATCTAATATATATAGCATCGCGAGTAAAGTATGCGCAAAAAACCGAAAACTTTGTAATTAATTTTCAGCGACTCGTCCGATAACGCTAATAAATATCAGTCGCTTCAACTTTGGCAACAAATTTGAATATATAATTATACATTTGGATAATACTGCTTTAAATTTCGTTATTTTCAATATCACTCGCACTCGAAATACGAGCTATATCTGTTTTTTGCGGAACGACGTATGTTATCTCGTACGATCGAAAATACTTTCCTTCTACATCGGCAAAGAATTTATTTAAACGCATATTCTCATTTTTTTTTTAAACAGAACGATGTTGAATGATTTAAAATTTTTCTTTTCGCGTTATTGCGACAATGCGAGCGCAAATTATCAAGATCAATACAACGAAGATTATTATTGTCGACGATAACGAACTGCGACAGATTATCATCGACGATAACAAATGAGGCCAGAATTTCGTTGTTGTCGCGATTAACGAATTATCAATATTTTGCGCATATCGACGTGGAATTATCGTCGATGTCGTCATCATTCGCCGAAACAAAGACTTTTTTCTTTTGGCATTTATTTCGTAGTATCAATAATTACGATCCATGCTCTATAAATCTTTATATATTCATGTTCGATCTTATCGAAATACGACGATATTTATTACGTTAATATTAAAGTGAATAATTGTATATTGTATAGATCTGGTATAGATAAGTTATCGCTTAATTGTAACGATGCTATTTCTGTCGTTTTAGAATTCAGAATTAATATATAAAATTAAAAATTAAAAATTTATGCAAAAATTAAAAGCTAATAAAAAAATACAGAAGTAAAAATGTTTTAATTAAAAAACAGCACTGCCTGAAATTGAACGATATATTAATATATATGTGCATGTATTACTATAGTATACTTACATTACAGTTGATGTAATGTTTAAATTAATTAATTAATTATTTGTTACTTTAAAATACATTGCAATTATTAATTTTGAAATTTAGCCAAGTTAAAACTTTTTATTTTTTTTGTGTTAACTTTTAATTTTTGCATAAATTTTTAATTTTTAAGTTTTTATATTAATTTTTAATTTTAATTTTTGTATAAATTTTTAATTGTTTTGTTGGTATCTTTTTACTAAACATTTTATTTCAGAATTTATATGATTATTGGAATGTGTATAATAATTTAAGAGTATGCAGCCAATAGTTTAAGAACTGCTGTAATAACGAATACGACGGCGGTTCCGTTAGATAATAGATAATAAAATTTTTCCATGCGACCGAAAGTCAAGTAAATTTACGAGACGCACAAAAAGGTTCTCCCCGCGCATTATCAGCCGTCCAATACTTTCGTCGAATGAACTGACTGTACTCATTATTCTATGATATAACTCACCCAAATCTGCAACCGACTCATCCTTAAGCTTCTGTTGAAGCGTTGTAAACTTCGAAATATCAGAATGAACTAAGAGGCGCTTCTCATAATAGTCCGTAAGGATCTTCCATGCGCAATCAAAGTTTTCGTCTGTCATCGGCAAGTTGCAAATTAACAATTCCGCTTTCCCTTTCAGACACTCTTTCAAGTAGTGAAGTTTTTTAATTGGGGTGATGGAGACATCCTTTCCGATGAGGGCGTGAAAGAGGTCCCGAAATAACAGCCAATCCTTGTGCAGACCTGAAAACTGCGGTGGTTGAATTCGCGGCAAAATAGTATGTGGTAGTTGCGAGGGATTCGCGCCAGTGGCCGAAGCTTTTACGTCTGGCATCGCAACTTGCCAATCACAAACGAAAACTTTGCTCTTGAGATTGCGGAAAGCATCCAAGAGCATACCCTTATACGAAAGGTATAATTCCTCCGTCAGGGACTGTATGTCCTTTTTACAATAATCGTTCTCAGACAGGTCTTTCCCGTATGTAGCGACGAGCTTGTCGTGTTGGGCCTCGAATTTCGTCCAGCGGGCTTCGATGTCTTGCAATAGTGCCTCCACTGATCCGATTGTGATGTTGGCAGAACTTAATTTTTTAAAATTTTCATATTTGCGTTTGATGCGTCTGTGGAGGTCAAACTGCATCCATATGATTGCATCCATGTCTTCATTCATTTTTATCTTTTCGTGTGAGAGTTCTCCGGAGAGAATCATCGCACAGACAAAAATCACCACTGGCACTATACCCACTCCACATACCGGCACTGAGTAGTAAGAGATCCGGCTTGAAGGATCACCAAAATGTTCGCGAAAGAAGTGGACGCACAAACAAGAAGTGTCATGAGAGCGATAACTATGGAAAATAAGACGGACAATGAGAAAGACGGATGATGAGAAAGACAAGCGACTTGATAATACAGAATTTAATGAAACGTTAATAAATTATGTACATATTTTACAAAATATTTACAATAAAATGTCTGAATTTCGCAAACAATGGAGAGATGTTTTCGAACAATTTGATCGAAAATCAATTTTGTGAGCAACAAAAGCGCATTGAAAACAATTTTATAAACAAACTTTATCGAAAATTGAAACAAATTAGCTACGGATTATAAACACGTGTACACATTTATTACTTTTCGCCAAGTGTCTGTCGCTCCCAGAGATACCAGTTTCGTGCTGGCTGCCAACGCGTGTGGAGGGGATACTGCACTCATAAAACTTTCTTGTATCTTTAATATCTCTATCTCTAATATTTGTATCTCTAATATCTCTAGTCACTCTGTTCTCGCCGCTTTTATTATTGCGTGTTTTTTTAGAAGAATCCAGATTACTCTCGAAATTGACGCGTTTTTCTGGCGAAAGGTTTTGTCGAGAATCTTTTTGTCCGAATCGAATTGTTCTAGAATTTTTCTAGAAGGTTGATAAATGCTCCACGATGATATATACAAGGAGCCGCAACTTTTGATACTGGTAGTGTGCGTGAGCGTTCAGCTGTTACAGCGGTGCATTATTACCAGGAGCGCGGCTCACTGACGTGCGTCTGAATAAAAATTGACGTTAAATAGAGGAAAATGATACAGGACTTTTCTTTTCAATTTGATCCAATCTATCTTCACACTTCGGATGTGTCAAAAGTTGCCGGTCACTTTATATACACGGAGTCTTTTGCCAATCACTATATGGCAGCTCCGAATTGAACGTCACTGGCATCAACATTCTGCGTGATAGGCACGCGGAATCAATCGGCCTGCAGCTTCCGATTCATAAGAGTCGCGCCATGATTGGTGTCATCATGGCGGCAACTACGCCCACGTTCTCTCTGGACTTCGTGTTCGACTCAATCTCAAATGCTATTTAAATAATAATAAGAGTAAATTTTATATCATAAGTTTTATTCAGTTGACGTAACTTTTTGATATTATAATTTTTCTAGAAAATTTAATTATCTATTTTGTGTAATAGTTTTTTTTTTATTAAAATGTTTATATTTAAATAATAATAAAAAAATTAGTTTTACAAAATAAATTTTTATTACCAGTTGACAGAATTTTTTGACATCTATTTTTTCAGAAAATTAGAATAATTATTTATTTGTATGAAATGAAATAACACTATTTTGTCTCAGGATCATGACCTTGACAACATATGTCAAAGTCAAGGTCACTGGGGCTGTCTCTCCTAAACAGGAGTTTTAACTTCATGTTAACAATTAAAATATTTGAAAGTAATAGATAAAATAATATAT
>JBCEZX010000014.1:6577601-6592260 GCA_039654345.1 Cataglyphis cursor
TATATATCTGAACTAAAACAAATATAACATATATATATAAACTTTTTATATATACATATAATACTAATTATAAGGAATCACCTAAACAATAACATATATCAGAAATGAATTTATCACAATGTAATATAAATATATATACTAACTATATGTATCATCTGTTCTTTGGCTTTTTGTACACATCGAGAATATTACACTAACGGTGCCGAGAAACTCGTTGACACCTAGGAAATTGCAATGCAGGGACGATAAAAACACTGCGATTTTCCTGTTCCGATATGAATAACGGATTTCACATCTCGGAAGTTGGCTTATATACATATATCCATACGCATGTATCCTCCGTTCGTTTGTTACAATTCACTCAATGGAATTGCAAAGCGCTTTGCAAATAACTTTACCGTTATTTTCACGCGATTTCCACGACAATAATGACGAGAAGGTACGACGTGTCACAAATTAATGTTTACGCATCACATAAATCAAAGATTCATGCATTGTCAATTGCCTCGCTCGCTCACGGTAGACCGACGTCCAACTCCGCTGCGCCCCAAATGGAGACATATATGTATATATATCAATTATATATTAACTATAAATAGCATTATGATGCTATTACAGATTGTTTTTTTTCCATGCTGCTCGTTGCTTGGCGAATCTGAACCATTCCGCAGTAGTTATGTCAAACTCCGCTTCAGTTAAATCTGAATGTACAGAGCATATAATATCTACAAAATAAGTTAAAATTTAATTAACAATATTAATGTGTGTGTGCGCGAGTATATAAAAGGAAAATCATTTTTAATATATGAATAGTATCTAATAATAAAAAATATATGTTTGTATAAAAATACATAATTTAAGAAGATAATTAAATATAATTTAAAAATGCTTACCACGTATATTTTTAATAAATGTTAAATCAGATATTTTATAATTTTGTCGGACTCCTTTCCAAGAACAGCTTATAGCACATTAATTACTAATAATTCTTTCCAAAGCACGATGAATGCTATTTTGTGGAGTGTTGTCTCTTACTTTTATAATCATTTTTTTCTGAATTTAACAATAAATTTATGTAAATAATACATAAGACAATAATATCATATAAAATGGTCTAAAGTTAGAAGAAGAGAGTAGTTAATGATATTTAATAAAAAAAATGTAGAATATAACAATGGTTATATATAAAAAATGAAAAAAGTTTCTATATAGAAAAATGAATATAGATTGAGTTATATAAAATCAACATTAAATCTGTATAGTGAAACTATATAAGAAATAAAATGAATAATATAGATATTAGTAACTTCATTTTAATATCAATAATATCAATAATATTTAATATCAATATAAATTTCCATATAGATTTAAAAAGTTAATAAAATAGCAAATAAAAAATAATTTACAAATTATGACGCAGCAATTTTGTTTGAAACAATTAAATTTTTAAATTCTTTTATAGATTCGACTCTTTCTAATGGCAATAATGATACTATTGCTTTATCGTTTTTTGCCAATTCTGTATTATTACATTGACCAAATTCTAATTTACCATTAGCAACAAAATTGATTGGCTATAATTTTTGGGACCCTTGTTGTAAGTCTTGAAAGATGATCTAGCAGATAATTCATCTTCATCGATGTCATTTACCCATATTCCTATGTTCAAATTGGAGAACATTATTACTACAAATTATATATAGATATATATTAAGTATATAATTTTCATACTGTCATTAAACTTCAATTTCTCCCATTTAATCTTCCTTTTAATAAAGTAATTTTAATAATATTTTTGACATAGCATACCTAGCATTTGTTGCTTCTTCGAAAGCTTGCGTCGAGTGAGTCCCGATTGCACACATTACAGATCGGACAATATTTCCCGATCGGACACAGATCCGATCGGACACAGTCCCAATCGGACACAGACTCGATAATTACTATTATAACGTTATAATAAAAATACAGAATAGACCTGCTGAGCTTTACCTTTATCAAGAGACATGGTAATGTCTCGCACCAAGTATAGCAAGGCACATGTATCTATACGTGAGTCGATCAGTTGCAAGTGCCTCATAATTAAGATTCTCAGTAACGGCTGGGCCAATCGAGTTTTTAATAGACTTAATAGCTTGGGTCTTAATTATATAAGGAAAATGTCTTTATTTTTGCTCTATTTGATCTATAATCAGAAATATTATGATGCAAAATTTCATATGTGAAAATTTTGTTTAAGAAACGTCCACGTCATTATCATCAACAAATATATATCTATCAAGCGACGCGGTAGCGTCGCGATGCCAAGTTCATAAAAAAAAAAACCGCCAAGTATAAAAGAAATCTTTCTGGTTTGTATGTCAAAAGTTTTGCCTATGTACAGGGGCCGCTGCGCTGCCAAGTAGCTTATCCAGAAATTCTTTTTCAAAAAAAGGTAAAAAAAAATACCAAGTACACGCGCTATGTGAAAAAATATTATATTTAAATAAAAACATTTTAAATAAAAATATTTTTGTATAAAATAATTATTTAAATTTCCACAAAAATGATATCAAAAAATTGGGTCAAAAAAATTAAAATTTATGCTATAAAATATATTTTTTTTTATTATTATTTAAATAAAAACAATTTAATTAAATTGTAAAAATAGTTATTAAATTTAAATTTTCTACAAAAATAATGATATTAAAAAATTATGCCAACTGAATAAAAATTTATGTTATAAAATATTTTTATTTTATTATTTTCAAATTAAGGATTTCTTATTAAGAAAAATTATATTTAATAAATAGCATTATAATTAAAGTAGTAATATAACTAAAATAGAGTTATTTTGTATATGTATTAAATGCACAATATACACACATCTAAAGCTTTGGGATATAATTATTGAAGGAAAATTTCTAGAAGATTGCCTTCAAAAGATTGAAGACTTGACCAGTTTAATTTTTGTGGATAATTCATTATGGATAATTCTCCATGGAGAATCCTCTGTGTATGATCTGCTTGCAAAGTTTCTTCAAGGCGGTGGAAATGATTTACCTAAGAAAAAAATAAAATAATCTTAAATTTTTTAAATAAATTTTTTTGAAAATAGCCATGAATAACGGAAGACTTCCCTTTTTCTTATAACAAAATGCAAACACTTAAAAAAAAAAAAAAAACAAAGTTTTTACAATTTTGAGAAAGAACAACATTTAAATTAACATGTAACTGCTTACGTAAAGTTCAAAAACAGATTTTTGTTTTAGAAGTTCATTGAATGTTGAAAAATTCCTCAGTGATAAGGCAGATATAAGAGTCCTCGTTTCATCAGGTAATTTTTCTTTTGTAACGTTTTCACTTCAAACAATTTGTTTTTTATACATTTCATGTCTTCTTTTATGCTAACTATGTCATACTTAATATCTTCCAATGTAATAATAAATTTTGTGATTTGACCTGAAAGCAGTTTGATTATCAGCATTTTAATGTTTGTAATAATAAATATTAATTTTTTCATAAAAGATAATGAAAAGCTTATTTTACCTTCAGATAAACTTGCTCACGGTTGTGATACTGTTGCTACTTTTGCCGTTGTCTTAAGTATAGAAGAATGTGAACCAATTTTTTTATTGATATCTATAAACATAAGTTAGAGGAGACTCTCAAAAAATATATTTATTCTATAATTTACTAAAAATAAAAACATTTGTTTCATGTAACTTACTTTGAATATTATTGTTACTAGTCAATAACTTAATAGGTTCTGATTCAAGTAAAGGTTTGTTTTTTTTTCGACATTGAATCTTGTTATTTGAAATACAATTTATAATAGATTTTTATCTTATCATTATTTTCACTTGATAAAGATGCTTCATTAGATGATACTTCAGATTCAGATTTTGATGCATATCACTGATTAAAAAAAGTTTTCTTTTATTTATTTGGTTTTTGATTATCTCTGTGCCTGTTTGAATTTCATCGATATCTAAATACTGATATCCATCTCTTTTTTATTTAGCTTTTGTTAAGATCTGTAAATTATACTAATTAATTTTATATCAAACTAAACTTTCAATTCGTAAGAAAAGAGATAATAAAATAAAAATCAAATTTAAATTTTGAAAATATGTTAAGAATTATTATTAAAAGTTTATTAAAAAGAAAATTAACCTGTCTAATACAAAACTCGACATGAATGTGTCTTCCAATATGATTGTGGTGTTTCGAAAGTTGTAACTGCCTTCCAAAATCGAATTCCTTTATATTGAGAATAGAAAGTTTTACGATTTTCATCAGTCAACCAGGCAGTTGGTATTAACACTTCACAAGTTTCTTTGTCAGAAAAATCCACTACAGAAAACATTTTTATCTATAAATAAAAAGAAAAAATATTACATAATTGTAGATATTATAACAAGAAAAATATAATTTTAGTATATACCTTTCTTTTTTTTATTGTGTATGCAGAAGAGGGAGACATACCGCAAAAAGAGACAAAAGAACATTTTTACAAAAAACAGAACTATAATATTCCAAACTTCATATTATTTGGATAGCGATAAAACTTTAAATATTTTCAAAAGTGCTGAAGAACACGGATAACTGTACATATCTTCTATTTGCAGATATTTTAATCCATGCAGATATTTAATCCAATAATATATATATCTTTATTCAATTTGACAAAATTGTAAATTACTACAATGTTATTGTCGCTAACACAATTACTTCCGAAAAATATTGATAAAGTGAAGGCAGTGCATTTTATCTTTCTGAATTGTTGTACATGACAAAATCAGTCAAAGAATGCTTTGAATTTAATATATATAGTGAAATTTTTTATTTTTTATGTAATCATTTAATAGTTTTTTGTTTTCTGCAACTAATACATGTGAACTTTCTGACAGCTTTTTTACTATTTGCTATAATGGTTGATTAGATGTTTTCAAAAGTCTTTTTAACTGAAAAAGAAAAGATTCAAAAGGCAAAGCACTAAATAAATCAAGAATGCCATATTTCTTTGCATCAGCTGTTAAATGTGTTAAACAATGAACATTATAAACAACTGTGTCAACACCATATAATTTAGACCAGTGATTAACAAAAGACAAATTGAAAGCCAGATCAAGATAATGCGTACAATTAAACTCATACTACATAAGATAATGGAAGCTACATGTAGTAATAAAAAATGTTTAAATTGCAAAAAAAAACATTGTTATTTAAAACAACTATTTTAGAATACAACATAAACTTCTGATGCTTTCCAATGTGCAATTTTCTTTAAACTACGCGATTCTTTGAAACTCAATTGGAAAATGCATTCTCTGAGCAATTAATTCATTGGAGATGCAATGAACAGAATGAGTTGATAATCTATATCTATAATACGTAGATCTCCTTTTAATAACATAATTAGAAGCTGACGCATACAAGATTAACAAATGCATATAAATCTAAAGGAATTTGGGAAACTAATTCAATATTTAATTCTGACAGAGGAGATACTGACTTATGATGATCTGATCTCATTGAAGCAAAACTTTCATCAATACGTAATGGTGCATCTTGTAATGGAAATATCATTTTATGATTTGTACATATATACACCTTCTTGTTCACATCGGTCACATCCTGAATGTGCATTAAATAACTTGCAACATTTGATCATATAATTGCGGGAGTGTCACAAATAAAAACTCTGATTACAATTTTAAATTCTATTTGACTTTTGTCATGGAAAAATCTATTTTCATGAATTTTTGAGTTTCTGTATAAGACTTTAAAATAATCAGTAATTGGTACTGGCTTACATGGCACTGGCTTTCACCAAGAAATAAAGAAACTAAAAATAGTTCATATTGTTTATCAATAATCGTTTAATAATCGCAATAACATAGCAAAGTATTGGCCAAAATTGCTTCGAGAAACTTTTACATATAGGTATTATCAACATTAAAAGTCAATTGAATAGTATGGCCATAATATTTATGCTTTATTTGTAAATTGGGAGTGATATAATGCTAATCACCACTACTGTCTAACTTTCTTACAAATGTTGTTCTACTTGGTTTTAATAGGGTACGTGCATCTCTGGGAAGATTTTCAATATTTGTGTGAACTTTCAAAATTTTTAATAATTTGTTTATCGATGAATGCTTAATATTTTCTTTTATGCACCATTTTTGTAATTCACTTTTTATAGGTGTATCATTATTATTCTGTGACACATTGTTATTTGAAGATGATGCAAATTCATTATCAAAATCACTATTAAAATCTTTACAGTAATTATTAATATCATCAGAATCACTACTTCTTAAATCATTCACACTACCTTCATATAAATGACAATTATTATTATCCACATTTTCATTATTAATATCAATCAATTGATAAAAATAGTTTGTGTTAATTTTTTGATAAGTAACATTTTTTAATTTGATTCCATTGTAATTTTTACTCCCTCTTCCTTCAAAAATTCTTTCATATGGGCTTTTATCCTTTTCCTAACTTCTCTATACTTTCGAGCTCTCGTCATTTCTAATTCTACAATAAAAATACATAATCAATTACAAATTATGTGATATTAATTATAAAAATGCATCATGTTCAGATGTTAATACATTGGATAATAACTATAATAATAATAACTATATGATTATACTAATGACACATCTACCTCATTAGAAATAGTCAAAGAAAAGATTAGAAGAATATAGAAATACTATAATAAAATATAAATAAAATATAAATAATCATTTATAATTATGAATAATTTTTTATTAATAATCAAGTATTTCAAATATTTTGGAAAAGTCAAAAAAATTATTGAACAATTTTATACTATATAAAATCTATATATGCTACTATATATGCTTTTGACGCTACATTTAACTGCCTAATATAAATTTTCTAGTAATATGATTATTTTAGGTTAAGAATGACTTTCCGTTGTTAATAGTCAGTATATACCATAAATATCTTATTTATACAAACAAATAAAAATGTTACTTGCAATCCAAAAAGCACGATTCTTTTTTCTCTTATTTTATATTAAAAACGTTTGTCGTTCGTCCTGATCTCAATTGAAAAGCACTAACACAAAAGCACTACCATAAAACGATCCGATAATGGCAGTTGCGATGTACATACGCGGCACGTGGCCCCGTCAAAACGAAGATGAAGGAGATGCAAAAAGGCGCTTTCCACTTAATTCTCGCAACGTTCGCGAGCATTATTTGTCTTTGATTAACTTTTGGAAAACAAGGATGAAATTATACTATGAGCGATATCGTTGCAGTCATTAAGTGACATCCAAAGAAGAGTTACGTCCGTGTGCGCTTAGCGCAACTTATATAACTATTATTTCTTTTAAAGAAATTTCTTAAATATATATTTATTGGTTGGTTGATCCAACGCCGGCTAATGTCATTCAATAAACGGTTGGTATTACCAACCGTTAGTCATCAATCGATTAATTATGTATATACTATAAAATAGTCAGAAATACTGCAGACTATATCAAAACAGTTAAAATTTACAAAGAAACACAACAATGCTTTTTAATTTGTATTAAATAAATAAATAAAAAAGTTGTTTAACAATTTATCGGATTGTAGCATTTTAACAATGTTGGTCCAACATTGTTTGCCCAACTACCGATGCTTTCGATTAAAAGTCAATCGTTGGTCAGCCAATATGTGCTGCGAACAATAACTATTCTTTAAATATGCACGCTTTATTTTAACGTTCATTCTCATTGATTACTACGATCACTTTGCCAGCTTGATATAGAGTTTACAGAGGATGCATCTCCCTCGAAAATGGAATGGTGGGGATACGCTCGTGATAAAGTCGGTTACATACACTTTCCATAACTGTAATCGTAATAGCAACGTAAAGATTCGACCAATTGCATTGTTTGATTCGGCTGTCCGTAACCATAATCGAATCTTACAATTAAATACAACTAACAATTAATAAGAAATATTAATCATAATAAATCATAATGAATTAGAAACTAACATATACACTGTATATGCACTTTTTGTTTGCAATACTATGTGTAAAGTTAATTTAAAGTTTTACAAATATTGTTAAATATGCTATTAAAGTCCCACTATTATTTAGATATAGCTGTTATAATTTTCTTTACTTATTATTACTATATTAATATCTAAGTGATCAATAATAATATAATAATACTTTATTATTAAAATTGCGATTACTATATACGAATAGTACTTTTTACTATAAAACTTTTTACTATAAATTGTAATAATTTTTTTACTATATAAGATTCAAAATTATTACAATTTATAGTAAAAAGTTTTATTGCTTCTCAGTACCATGCATACATAGTTGATATTACTAGTATAGTTGATATTACTAATATTATAATAGAACTTATTATAAAAATGAGTATCCAGATAAAAATGAATATCCCGACTATAATTTTTTTACCATGCAATTATAGTCAATCTTATCATCGATTTTATTATTAATGCACGAAATCGGTTATATTTTCGGTTTCGGTCATTCAGTTTCCAGTATTAGTAACGATAAAAAATTATTATCTGTCTCGAATAATGTCACGCGCTACGTTAGTTCTCAATATATTTTTAAGGATCGATATAAATGCATTTTTAAAATTATTGAATAGAAAAATTTTTGTTCGCTTTTCAAACGTTACTGACGACATTCTATTATATTACCATTTATTTAAACAATTAATACATATATTTACGCATTATTACAATCAACATTGTTGATTGTAATAAACCGACAAATACTTATTTGTAATGCAACGTTCGCAAAAATGTCGACTTTACTTAAAAAATGGTTTTGCAATTATAACAAAAATTTTCTGGGTTTAAAAAATTAACTGAAGATAGATAAGTAACTAGCAAATCAATAGCAAATGATAAGATGGATAAATGATTAACAAATCAATAGCAAATAATAAGATAGATAAATGATTAGCAAATTAAATGATATCGCACATGTTTTGCTTAATTAATCTAAATGATAAAGAAAGAATTTATATAAATGTATGATTTTCACATTTGTTTGTTTAATCTGTGCTCAACTAGTCCAGCAATTTAAAAAAATCTTTTGTGCTCAACTGTTGCGCGTGCAAATTTGTATTGGTTTAGTGTTCAGTAGGTAGCAAAATGCGTTTGAACATGTCCGTGAACGATTGTTACAAGAAAAGTGTTGATTATAAAATATTTTTAAGTTTTTGTTACATTTCATGTTCATTATAATCATGCTAGATAATAATGATATGAGTAGTGTAATAACGATTCAAGACATTAAGAACACGGAATCTTATCAGCATTTCAAAGTAAGTATTACAAAAAAAGTAACTACCACTACCTTTTTTTATTAATTATTGCAATCATAGATTAGATATTAATTATATGAATTTTTCGCAATTCATGTTAAAATAAATTATTTCTTACTTGTCATTATTTATATTCAACAAATGATGTTAATAACATTTTTTTTTATTCTCTAGAATTTGAATATCAACAAATAATTCTAAATATTTATTAAAGATCGTAAAATTCATTTTTGGATATGTTATTTAGGAAATATAGGATATATAATATAATATATCTATTTTTTGATAAAACATATTATGTGGAAGTTAATATATTATTTATATATGTGGAGTTCATATATTGGTCTTCTCTAGAAGAAAATTTTTTGTAACCTCAAACAATTTTGTTTTATCTAAATGTTCAGAAAATTTTAGGATTATAAATTTTAGATCTCTAGAAACTTTATTAGAAACTGGATAGAAAGATATAATATTCTTTTATTCTAATTCTTGACCATAGAATAAGATTTGTCAAAAATTTGAAAGACTTGATTAAAAAGAATAAAAGTAGTCAATAAAAGTGTGGCAGCTTTAGTTAGCATACAATGTTGACAAGAAATATTTAAGGCATTTAGTCATTCATTGTAGAAATATGATGATGATATATTGAATGATAATGATAGGAACAAAAAATGATATAAATTATTTTTGGAAATCATGTTAAAATAAATTAACTTTTTTCGTATGCCGTTATTTGCATTTGATAATAAAATATATGCAAAATTGTCTTTTTTTAATAAAAATATATGTAATTGAATTTATGTTTTATATTTTTGATGAAAATAAGTCTTGTGACGATTAGTAAAGATTTATAACTGTTTATTAATGTATGAAAAAAAAATTTTTGGTATTTTTTGTTAAACTGATCTATTAAATATGAATAATATGAATATAAAATGCCAATACGTTAATTTATTTTAATATAAAATATAAAAAAAAACTCACTGCACACGAACTTTATTAGATTCCTTTATTGAATATAATTGATAGCACGAAATATAATCAACGATTTACGTAAACAATTATTAGCATATTACAACACTGCATTGCAAAAAAATCTTTGCGTTTTATGGCTTTATCAACGTTGTCGATTTTCGAGATCTCGATATATTATCGCTGCTTTGACGATGTTATTCGTTCAAAACAAGTCATCATTTGCATAAAAATCACTTGTGCGACATAGCTGCTGGATGTTTCTCTCTGAGATCAGCGATATGAATGTCTACCAAAAAAAAAAAAAAATTGCAAAAAATATCAAGATCACTCATTGATCCGTCTTTACTTTCTCACCGAATAAACATCTATCTTGGCTGCTGAGTTCGTCGTTTAGAAATGCCAATACGCAATCAACGTATTTTAGACCGTCGACTGTTAAACAATAAACTTTCTAAAAGATTTTATAGGGATTTTATAAGGCCTTTGCAAACTCTATTGTAAATTTCAAATATGTGAGTGTTATCTCGTTTGAAATTTGTAATAATTCGCATTTGTATCAATAATACCGATGTTTTTAGGATCCTTGAGACATTATTCGACTTATTTGACAATCGAATTCCCGCACAGAAAAGATAACTTATTATATTATTATATCGTATGGCACTCCATCGTCAACAATCACAAAAAGCAAAGTAACATATGTCTTTCAAATAACTCGTATATCATGATATTCGAAAGGAAATTATAGTCTGACAAATATGACGATGGTTTATTGTTGCGATAAATATATTTTTTATTGTATTTACGCTTGCTAACGGTTTATCTTGTCACCATCGTACATGGATTCGCACAAGTTTTTATCACCATTGTCACCATCGCTATCGTGGTTATCATTGATGCCGATCTTTTCTCGTTTATCAATATATAAGATAAATTGTAAGATTAAATATAAAAAGTTTATGTATTTTTTCTTTTAAATTTTCATATGTAAATTCTAATAGTTTGATTTGCCGTTCTTTATGTGGCCTATCAATTTATATTCTACCAGTAGCGTTGTTTGTTTGAATATCAATATTTCCAGGGCATTTTCAGTTCTCAATTTTTTTAGCATTCTAAACGTTAAATACAAAAGATAATTGTGAATGTAATATTATAAATATATTGTTTCATAAAAATGCATGTTTTTATATGTAACAGCACAAGTCATTCCAAAAAAAAAAATTTTTTACTTTTTTTACTTATCTTGAGTTCTACGGAAAAATCATTTGTTAGACCTTTCAGACATTTATATCTCATTATTTTAAAAATCTTTAAAAAGCTCGCATGAAAATTTTGTACATTTGCATCGATAATATATTGATAAATTGGATTACGCGTCGTTCAAAGGTGATTGCGATTACAAGCTGATAAATCATCATGATTACGCGGGATATACTGACGCTCTTGACAAACCGATATGTTAGAATTGGACAAACGCACATTGCGTTAAATATTAAATCGTGCCTTGATTTATATACTGATCTGCTCTAGAGGAAAATTTTTTGTGACTTCAATTAAGGATGTTCTGAATGTATAATAGTAGCAAAAAATTGTCAAAATTAAAAAGAAAACATGTTTCTTACGTTTATATTGTTTGAAAAATTAAAAAAATAAATTCGGATTATGAAAAAAATTGAAGTATCACAAAATAATATGGATTTTGACGTCTTCGTAAAAGAAAATTGTTGTAATTAATATTTTTCCTAATTTATGGCAAAAACATTTGATCGTGAATATCCTCTAAAATCAACTGCAAAAAACAATGAAAAACGAGTAATTTGCAAAAAGAGAAAAAGAGACAGATAATATTTTTCTACAATTTTTAGTAAATAACTTTTAAACGAGTTAGTGGATCTAAATCAAGTTTTGCGCAAATATTTATTAGAATTTCCTTAATATATGTGAGAATTTTTATTTCATTGGTAATATTTTTTCTTTGTCAAATTTGTCAATAAGTGCTATAATAGGTAGTATAATAGGCGATTTTCCATAAGAATCAATAGTAACTTTAAATTTAAATAACTTTCAAACCGTTAAGAGAATTGTGCTTAGTTTTTGTACAAATATTCAGAAGAAATAGTAGAATAATATGTGAAATTTTAATGCCTTTGTTAGTATTTTGATATATGTTACAACATCCTTAAATATTTTATCACATATCTAAATGTTCACATGTTTTTGTAGGAAATTTTATAGAGACTGATGAACTTCAGATCTCTAGATATTCTATTAGAATATGAATATAAAGATGTATTAGTCTCGTAGTCGAATCGTTATCGTCTTTTTATACAGAGCATTATAGAAGATTTATCCTTCTTTGTTTCTAGTCGTATCAATTTATATTCTATCATAGCATTGTTTATTCGAGGAGCTATACTTCTTTAACAATTTATCTTAATTAGTATCTGGAAAGATGTATTATTATTTATTAAAATAAAGTTAAGATGCTTTTTGCATTAATTAAAATACTAACCTTCACAGTATTCTTGTTTGCTATTTTAAAAGATTCTCGGACATTTCCAGCTCTTAATTGTTCAATAGCAATCTAAAAGAAATTGTAAATGTAATATTAAAATAAAGTATAAAAAAATTGTAAATAATAATATTGTAAATATATTATTTATTATTATTTTTATTTTTTTTATTATTATTATTTTTATAAAAATTCATGTTTCCGTGTGTAACAGTATAGATCATGCAAAAAGAAAGAAAGTTTTTTACTTTTTTACTTATATTCTGTTTTTTGGGAAAACTATGAGGAACATTCGTGAGATCCACATATTTATGATATCCAATTATTTTTAAAATTCTTTTATCTAATTCTGTTAAGTTCATCTCAATAGGATTATTCTCTTTGATTGCTTTTGCTTTTTTCTGCACCTTTCTTAATACTTTACATTTTTTATTTTGCCATGTCTGTAACAAAATAGAAATATTATCATTAAATAAAACATAATGCTATTATGTATATACTTACTTTTTTCCAGGATTTTACATCTTTTTTTGTCTTATTTGACACTAATTCATTTAAATATCTGGCTAATTTTTCCCAATCATTTTGCAATTTTTTATTTAAAGTGGACGATCTGTCTGATGTAAGATTTGGATGTTGCTCCAAATAAGTTACTAGAGCCTCTATTTGCTTTTGATTAGCTCTTGTTTGATATATTTTTTTTCTAAAAAAATATACATTAGTTTATTACGTTATACATATAGTTTATTACGTTTATACCTATATTGATATCATAAAAAAGATTTAATAATAAATGTTTACAGTCTACGTTATAATAAAAATTCTATTAAATTTTTACTTTTTGAGTTTTGTATATTATAAATAAAACTGTCAGGTTATATCAATAGATTATGCCGGCATAATGCAATCAATAATTATTAACAATATAATACTTATTTTGATAAAATGTCTCCATATATAAATTATTTTATATGTATTTACTCAAATATTTATTATAATTTGTATTTATTATAACTTATATTTATTTAATTTGCAACTTGTATTTTATAACTACCGCAATCACAATCTTTTTTTTAATATTTCTTAACTTCTACAAAAGAATATATAAATATCAAATAGGAAATTAATTAGTATTAGATTGAAAATTGATTACTACACCAATGAATTATATTAATGTAAATATATTCGTTACAATGACGTTGAAAGCTTCTGATATCTTATTGTTATACGTATTGATATCTTATTGTTACACGTAAATTACATAAGTTTTATAATGTCGTTAGCGCAAGCAACGATCGTTAGTCATAGTCGTAAACAACTATAGTCAATTATTCCGAGAATATTCTTGAAATAATCGATTGTAGTCAATTTGCTTACGACTAACAACTAATAACTCATTGTAAAAGGCCTACATAACAACATTATCGTTAGAAAATTAGAGAATAGGTTTATTGATGTGTGTGTAACACAAGCATAAAATTTCGAACCACCCGACGCGAACGTCTTAATGCAACTACCATGGCTGTAGTTTTCGAATTCATTGGTCATTTTGCTCAGAAAATCCCCCGTACTTATTTGGATGATTTTTGTTTATATAAATGCTTAAATCAGTAATATAATACGCGACGATCTAAATATTTTAAATATTCGTATTACATAGGAAATTGATCGTTTACGGATATATCGGTTATCATGTGCTCGACGCTTGTTAATAATATCGCGGAAAGTAGGCAGGATAGGCCGATTTCAGCCCACTTGCTCTTAAGAAAAGATGAAAGAGTAAAAGAGACAGATATATAAAAGAGTAAGATAGAAAGATATCTCAGAGGTGAGGTGAC
>JBCEZX010000014.1:6596263-6607171 GCA_039654345.1 Cataglyphis cursor
ATTTTAACTATCCATTCTAAGTAACGTGTTTTCTTTAGCGAAAAAACCGGAAAAGAATTACCGACACACCTGGTAATATCTGCCTCGTAGGCATTTTCATTGAATCTTTCTAAAATTCAATATTTTATAAATATAAAATTTTTAAAAAGATTAATATTTTATTTTTTTTACATAAAACTTACGTGCAGGTCTTGTTTCGAGCTCTTCTTCAGTCCGCCGCGGTCTTTGATCTTGAGCGAGGCACTCTCGTACGACATCTACGCGGACGTTTTGGTCTACAAATTATTATTAATTTAATAATTTAGATTAATTATTGTCTTGCGTCTATATATTGTGACGTTATCCACTGCCTTATCTCTCGAATAACAAATGATCATAACCCGAAAGAATGAACAAATCCTTGATAATGGACACGCCGCGTAAAAAAAGAAAAGAAATAGGGGACTCTACAGCATCGGACGCGAGTCAAGAAACAGATACCGCTGCCGTCAGTTACAATACAATGTGAAAAAAAGTTGGGCGCCAGATACATACGAGTCAATTCCAATGTGCATATACATATATAATAATCTCACAATAAGTTCTCTTAACACAAAACGCGATAATCACTAATTAGGCAACAACGAGCTCGGTAAGCTCGGCCTAACGGAGAAAGGCAGGGTGGACGTGTGAAATAGTTATGCGACGCTTGTGATATAAGGACGAAGACAATACGAAGTGCGGAATAATGTGCTGCATTATTAACAATGTAAAATAACATACAAATACATTTATTATAATAAAAAAATTTTTTTTAAATTTAAGAAAATAAAAAAAATGATAGAGATTTACAAGGTGACTGTTTAATGTACAAAATATGATAGCAAAAGAAGTAAATTAGTTTCATTTAATATCTCGCTTGATAGAAAATGAGTGACAATGGCAAAAAAATTACAAAAAGACACAAGCAAGTAATATATTAAAATCACTAAGCACAAGATACAATATAATTCGTATAAAACTACTTAAAAAATAATACAAAGAAAAAATCAATTGATTATAATATGGAAATATAATACAAGATATCAAATCAAAGAGATAAACAACCAACAAGAACGAAATAGATTATTACTATAAAAGCGTAAAATTAAACAACAAGAGTATGAAAGATAATAACAATGACTCGATTTAATTCTCGATATTTCACTATTTATGCCTAAAAAATCATGTATATTTAGTCAATACGTGTGTGTAACAAAGAAAATTCAACGTCTATCACAATTCTCGCTGAACTCTCGCAAAAGAAACGTACACTAAACAGCAATATATTACAAAATATAATATTTAATAAAATACGAATTAATAACGCAAGCACAAACTCATCCATTCACGCAACAAATAATACAGACAATACTATACAGTTAATTACGACCGATCTTTCCGGAGGCACACGTTCACGACTCGCATTCCTCAACTATGCCTTACGAATCACAGATCCTTAATTTTTCCACGATTTCAATCGCTCGGATTTATATCAAAATTGAATCCGCTAAGGACTCTTCCAAAATGTAGCCAAAACTCACAAAATATAATCTCAAGAGAGACTCAACAAAACATAATATTTGCTAATGCCGAGTCGATCAATTTCGTAACTGCGGGAAATTCGTAACTTACAATCACAAAAAAAACAAAAAAAACGGCAACCTCACCGGTAGACAATCTACAAGGTCGATAGGCGGGTGCCGCTTTCAAAAATGGCAGGTCTTAGCTCTCGCAAATTTCTTGATTATGCCGGACACGGTGCACGGCACGTGGACTTAAAGGCCATTGCACGTTAAAAAATTTTAGTCGTAATTGTAAAGCCGTAAGTAAATCAACCAATTACAGTTTAAACATTCTTATTATGTTTTAGAATGTTTGATTGTGATTGGCTAATATTTTACGGCCTTATGATTACGTCTAAAATTTTTTAACGTGCAGTGGCCTTAAGAAACGGACGGAACGCAAGATCGCGCATCGATACCACTGTGCGTGATCTGTGGCCGTGCACGCGTGTAAAGCGTGCGGCCAATTAGCACTCATCCCCGCGTGACGCGATTCAAGGCGTTTCTCAATAGCGTACTGATTTAGAGCGTCTTACACGGGCGCGCTATTTTCTTAAGCCCTGGGAGTCCTTCCCTAGTCCCTTCTGGTGAAATACGCTAGGCTCGGTGAGATTGTCGGGATGCTGCAAACTTCCGACTGTCAATTCTTGCGGTGACTCCATCGGAAACTTGCTAGGGAAACATCCCGATTCCATTTTCTCAGGACCTCCTTACTAGCTTCGATAGTCATTTGAAAGTCACGTGATGAAAAATACTTTCTTATAGTGTTTTGGAAAGCTTTCAAGATAGAGCCTACAAGAATATGCAATGAAAAATAGTAGGTTCTCGTCTACAGTTCCATTTAAGAAATTAAAGGTAACCCTTAGATGACTTTCAAATGATTATCCAAGGCCAAACCAATTATACCAATGGTATCTTCTATCCTCCTTTAAGTCAAACAACTTTTATTTGAAACATTTTGTTGTACAATCAAAAATCAAAGAGTGATTGAGGATAGTATCTTAAAATGACTCAATATTCGATTATATTACAAATGTATTAATATAAATAAAAATATTTCTTTACTAGTTAAGCGGCTTCGATAATTTAATAACAGAAAGTGTTTTGGCATCTATTTTGCACTATTAATAATGATGATCTATGCTCTATACGCTCAATCTTATCGAAATACGAGAAATTTATTACGTTAATATTAAAATGAATTACGGTATATCGTAATGTCCGATATAAGATACGGTTATCGCGTGATTGCAACGGTGCTATTTCTGTCGTCGACTACAATAATTTATGATCGTTGCGGTTTACGCGATTCATTTGACGAGTAGCAAGAAGAATATAGTAGCAAAATATTATCCAGCGTGTAATGATTACAAATCTATCGACTTGTTTATTGTATTAATAAAAAAGATACAAAACAAAAAACAAAACTTAAAATTTATACAAAAATTAAAAGTTCAGAATTAATATTAAAAATTAAAAATTAAAAGCTTATGCAAAAATTAAAAAGTAATACAAAATAAACAAATGTTAAAAAAACGGCTCTGTAAACTGAATGATATATTAATGTATATGTATAGTATACTTACATTGTAGTTACATACTTACATCTGATATAATGTTTAAATTAATTAATTATTTATTTCTTATTTTAAGATACATTGCAATTATTAGTTTTGAAATTTAGCAATGCCAAATCTTGTTAATTAAAATTTTTGTATTTTATATTATTTCGCATTAATTTTTAATTTTTGCATAAGGTTTTAATTTTGTTTTGTTTGGTATTTTTTCATTAAACTTTTTTTTTATAAAACTATTTCAGGATTTATATGATTATTGGAATGTATACGTATGATTTTTTGCTTTATATCATTTTTCATAATTTTTATGATAAATATATCCAAAAGCGTTAGATTTATTACAATTATGCATTGTCATCTATAAAATAACTATATTTTAGTTATAAGTTCTTCAATTATATTGAAATTTAATAGAAATAATTTTTTTTATATTGAAAATAACATGAATTTTTATTCAGTTAGCACAATTTTTTGATATCATTATCTTCCTAGAAAATTAAAAGTAATAGTTTAAAGATTTTTATGGTTAAAATGTTTTTATTTAAATAATAATAAAAAAAAAATTTTATGGTATAAGTTTTTACTCAGTTGGTGCAATTTTTTGATATCATTATCTTCCTAAAAAATTAAAAATATAATTTTAAATAAAAGATTTTTCTAATTAAAATATTTCTATTTATTCTTGTTTGCACATCGAACAACAAGCGTATTTGCTCTTTGGTTTGCGATAAAGTCTGTTGCTTTGAATTCGCGCTTGCGGAAATCATCCCGTTTATTTACTAGGCTGTAAGAATTCGAAAGTATGTAGCCAGTTCTCGTACGCACCCAAAAACTGTGGCAACTGAATCCGCGGCAAAATAGTACGTGGCGGCTGAGAGGGATTCGCATCGGCGCGGCCGGCGATCGGAGTTTCCACACTGGCTTTGCTCTTGAGGGAAACATCCAGAAACATGGCCTTCTGCGAGAGGTAAGATTCTTCCGTCAAGATGTATAAGCCCTTTTTAAGATGCCCAGACAGATCTTCCCAGGATGTGGCGACGAGTTTGTCGTGCTGAGCTTTAAATTTCGTCCAGTAAGCTTCGACAGCTTCTAGCTGCGCCTCTACCATCCCGATCATGATGTTGACAAACCTCAACTTTTTAAGGTTTTCATATAAGCGTGCGATGCGTCCGTAGAGGTCAAATTGCATCCGTATGACTCCATTCATGTGCTGATTCATTTTTGTCTTTTAGGTGAGAGAAAAGCGTAGATGAGAATCAGCACAGACAGTGCACCCACTCTATACAGGCACCGAAGAGATCCGGCTCAAAGGATTAATAAAATGTTGACAAGAGAGGTGAACATGCTAATGAGGAGCGCCGCGATAATGATAACTAGAAAGTGAGACGGACGATGGACGAGAAAGGAGTGAGCGACTTGACGACACAGAGTTTAATGAAATGAATGGTTAATAAACTATACTTTTTACAGAATATTTACAATAAAATGTTTGAATTCCGCAAGCAACGGAAAGATGCTTTCGACCGCACGAAAATGTTTCGCGAGTAACAAAAACACATTGGAGCAAACTTTATCAAAAATTGAAGCAAATTAGATACTAAAATGTCTGCGTGTACGCGTCTATTACTTTTTGTCAAATGCCAGTCGCTCCGTCCGCGTCCCGCTTTTATTATTGCGTGTTCTTCTAGAAGGTTCCAGGCTGTTTTTGAAACTGACCGCGTTTTCCGGCGATAATTTTTATCGAAAAGTCTTTTGTTCAAATCGAATTATTTTCGAATCCTTAATAGGCTATTTTCTATGTGTTTTAAAAAGAAACTAATTATTTAATAGAATTTTATTAGTTCATATGATCATTCAACACTAAAAAAAGTTAAAACCAAAAATGCTATTAAATGTCTTTGGAGATATTAACAAAAAATGTTACTTTTTATTATTTTTGAAATATCTCTGAAAACGACGCAAAATACGGAAAAAGTACAAGAAACCTTTTTTTGTAGTAAATAAAATTTGCCGAATAAGGATATAAAAAAAGTTTTTGCGATATCGGAAATCTAAGAAATAAGATAAAAACTGAATGGAAAAATAGCGAAAATGTGAGAAAATTTTTTTTTTTATATTTTTGCGTATAATTTTTTATTTATATATCTATTGAAGTTTGAAATATATCAAAGTACATCCATGGACAGGAAACATGCGCGCGCGCACACACACACGGGGGTGGATGGTGCAAGGGGGGCCTTTGGGTCCTCTTCCCGTTCCGCCGGTAGGCAGGGTAAACCTTGCTTTACAATGTAACATGTACTTTGTAAGTTATAAAAGGTCCACCCTGTCTACTGGCGGATGCCGAAGGCCCATTGCATCCACCCTCCCCCCGTGTGTGTGTGTGTGGGTGCACACGCGCGCGCGCGTGCTTCCTGCCCATACATGTACTTTGGTTTATTTCAAACTTTTTTGGAAAGTGGAAAGTGGAAAAATCCAAGGAGCTTCGTTCCCGGAAATGTAAACAAACACTTTTTCTACGTCTGATCTACGCAAATACAACCTAAACAAACTTTATTTTTCCTTATTTTATAACAGAAAATACATTAAAACTGTGAAACTTTAACATTAAATATCTCAAAAACTGTAAGAGACCCTCGATTAAGTTATAAAGAAAAGTTACTCAGGGTCATATCCTTGTTAAGTTAAGGTCAAAATCATCGGTGAAGTATAATCTTTTATGCATATTTACCAAATGTTTTAAATGTTTTTGATATTTACCAAATATTTTATCAAATGTTTTTATGTATTTAACTAATAATAATAAAAGAAATTAATTCTACGGCGTAAGTTTTTATTATCAGTTGAAGAACTTTTTATATCTATTTTTTCAAAAAAGAATAATTGTATATTTTGTACAAATAAAATATTACTATTTTGTGTATAGAGTTAAAAATAATATTATTTAGAGTATTAAAATAATATTATTTTGTAGAGCAGTTTTTTATAATAATTATTTATTTTTATAATAATTTTATAATAAATTTTTTTTAAATAATACCATTTCTTTGTGTAACATTTTTTTACATAGCACATGCACTTGGCGTCTTTCATTTGTTTTTTTTTTAAATGGTAATTTTTTGCGATTACATAATTTTTTTTTTTAATAGATATTAAAAATCTTTAAACAAAAAGATAATAAATTCATCATTAACTCCATAATATTTTGTCAAAATACGACAAATTAGAATTGAATATTTTAAAGAAGTATTTTCTTAATACGCTTTCTGACTATAGCGCGATATCTTGGAAGGCGTATAATGTTACGAGCGCGCAAGACGCTGACTTAGCGAGCCACGCGCGAAGGCTATGCGATTGCGGAAAGGAACGAACCACCGAAAATGCAAGGAATTTCGATCGAAGCACTTTAGCTTGCATTTTGACCTAATCAGTCGAAATGAGCGACACAATCATATATAGTCATATCGCTAAGAAATCCAAAAAGTCAATCGCAAAGGAGGTAATAAAAGGTACTATCGCGAATACACGACGGGCAATCTTTAATCTAGTATTATATTGGGCAGTCATTATTACTGATCCATATCAAGTGCAATCGTTAGTCGCGAAATGAATTATAATAAAGTGAGAAGCAACAGCTGATCTCGCGACTGCAATTATGATATCAGGCTCGCGCCAACAACGTAACTCTATATCGCGATACGCACATCTGTTGAAAAGAGCGACAGGCAAGAAGAAGTGACTTAAATATAAGCAATACAATAGTTTATTCAATAAAAAAGGACTATAAACTATTGGCGAGAAACTCATTGATTCTCGGCTCCTAAGCTTAAGTGATTTACCAATCCCAAAATATCTCCGTGCCTCCCTGAGGCACAACAATTAATTAAGTGGCTCTATTCATTAAGTATTTTATTGGGATAGTTTTATCATTATTGTTCCAGTTAATCCATTTTGTTAGAAGAAATTTATTATCTTTTTGGTATCGCTTTATTCTTCCGCCGGAAAATTCTACTGCAAGGGATATTTATCAATTTTTATTTATTTGAGGGAATCGGCATGATTTCATAATCGATCTTCTTGCATCTTTCTCATAGATATAGTTATTGACAAGTGACTAAGAATTTACAAAATGCGTGGTGCAAGGTGCCCTGTTTATTAAACGATTTATTTGTATCACCAATAGACAATTGCCGCAACATCGCGGAAGGAAGGAATCGTGGAGTCGCCAGGACGTAACAGTTTGATTTTATGTATTTTTCATGTTTCAATACAATATAATTTATTTACGCCCCAGTTATTGTGTGGTAACTCCAATTGACCTTCATTATTACTTGTTAATTAAAATTTTTTGTGACTTCAAACAAATGTTTTATCACGTATCTAAATATTCACATTTTGTAAGAAATTATATAAAGACTAATGAACTTCAAATCTCTAGATATTCTATTGCCTATTAGAATCTGCATAGAAAGATGTATTATATTCTTTTATTCTAATCTTTGACTATAGAATGAGATTTGTCAAAAATTTGAAAGAATTGATTAAGGAGAGTAAGTGAATAGAGATATGGCATCATTAGTTAGTATAACGTTGACAATTACAAGAAATATTTAAATCACTATTCATCACCTATTCATTCATTGTAAATATATTAAATGATGATAAAAACGAAAAATGATATAAATTCTTTTCTTATGTTGAAATAAATTAGCTTTCTGACATCTCATTATTTGCCTTTAATAATAAAAGATATACAAAACTATCTTTTTTTAATAAAAATATATAATTAAATTTACATGTCTTATATTTTCGGTAAAAATAAACATTGTGATGTTTGATGAAGATTTATAACTGCTTATTAATGTATGAATTAAAAAAACAATTTTGGGGTGTTTTTTATTAATCTGATCTATTGAATGTGAACATAAAAATATGAATATTACATGTAAAAAAGTTAATTTATTTATTTTGAAGCTGGACACAAGAAAAAAGCAATGCAATTTCTAATATTCTAATATATTTGCAAAGATTGTAGAAACTTTATTATATATCTTTATCGAATACTATAATCGAACACGAAATATAATCAACTATAATATTTACGCAAACAATTATTGGTATATTATAACGCTGCACGAAATCTTCGCACTACTCTACCGAGTTTGTCGTTTATAGATGCCAATACAAAATCGATGTATTTAAAATCATCGGCTTTTAAACAATAAATTTTGTAAAAAATTTTATGGTTTTTGCAAACTCTATGTAAATTCCAAATGCGAGAATGTTATTTCGTTTGAAATATGTACTAATTCGCGCTGGATCGTATCAATAATCTCGATGTTTTTAGAAGTTTTGAGATACCACTCCACGCGTTTCGTGCATATCTATATTTTCTTCTAAGTATTGCAAGTATTATATATTATTCCGTGTTGAAAACGTGATTGAGTAATGCTAGATTCTTGCTCAACATTTTACAGCGTTTTGTTAAAATGGAACTTATAATTATAAAATTTATATTTTGATTTTAGTAAACTTTAGACTTTAGACCATCTTCAGCATATCTGACATGCTGCATAGCTGTAGAAATATCTAAGCAGTATAATCAGCTTCACAGAAAAAAATGTTTTCTATAAATCTGACGCGCTACTATCCATGTCCTGTTTTTATTCATCCACGAATATTTAAATTATTATTTCACTTGAGAGCTTTATTAACTTATCCTTTCACACCGGCTAAAAGATGGCATTAATTTCATTAGTTATTTATATATAAAGCAAATCAGAAGTCTCATAAGTGAAAAGTCTGAAAAAATTAATAGTAAGAGCAGTACGATAAGCGAAAGATTTGGGTTTGCAATTTAGCGAGTTTGCCTCATATTTTTCTCTCTTCGTTTCTTTAAGAAGATAAAAAAAAAATATTACAAATCTCAAATTAATTAATACTCTTAGTAGAATTTATTAGTACTCTTGATATAAATGAAGAAAATTTCGTGCCCACAAAAAAACTTAGCATACCCGATCTGAAATAAAAACTTACAAAAAATTATCAAAAATTATTATCAATATATTAAAAGATTTAAGATTTTTATGACTTATAATGCGACTGAGGCACGCCAATTTTTGTATGTCACTTTAATTTTAATCCTTATCATTTCGGACTTATGTCTAGTAAATCTTATGATTAATTTTAAAACAAGTTAATTATTGATTTGATTTGACACGAGGCACTTTTAAATTCGAAAGTGATTATTGATTATTGCAAGAGTTAAATAGTTTTATGATTTACTATTTGTAATCAAATCCGCAATATAATAGTGCTATTATAAATATTATACAAAATGTTTATTTGGCAGGAGGGACAATAGTGCAATTTTTTATTAACAATAAAATACAATCTAATTTTCTCAAGAGAATCTATAATATTTGTATAAGAATCTATAATATTTCAATAAATGCAAGATTGATTTTATGACAAATACTATTTCAAATTATAAATCTTTCCAAACTGAACTGTTGCTATTACTTAGCTAGTTAACTATTGATTTCGTATTTAATTTTGATTTTTGATTTTTTAAAGACTTTTTATTTTATAAAGTTATTTTTTTAGAAAAAAATTATTTTTGGATTTTTAAATTTTTATGGAAAAATTATTTTTTAAATGGAAATATTTTTAAATGTTATTTTTTAGAAATAAATATTAAATTTTGTAGAGTACAACCTGAGTTTTTTTATGTACTTGGCGTGTTTTTTTTTTTTTACCTTTGTGAGGTTCTTTTTTGGGGGGTTATCGCTACTTTTTGTAATAAAATTGTGTTTTTGTGTCTTGTTTTTTATAAAAATTTATATTTTTTTTGCAAAATTTAAAATACTCTTTGGAGATAAATATTAAATTTTTCGTTATGTATAAATTGGAAATTTTTATGACATTGGCATATTTTTTTTTACCTTTGTAAGGTTTTTTTAAAGAATATATTATTACTTATAAAGAATCAAAGAGAGTTATTGATTTAGTTGATCGATTAAGACATATTGTATTAGTTTTAGAACTTTGTTTTATGTATAAAGAATCAAAAAGAATTATTAATTTAGTTGATCGATTAAGACATGTTACAATTTTTTCAATATATTATTACGTTTAAAGAATCAAAAAGAGTTATTGATTTAGTTGATTGATTAAGATATGTTGAAATTATTTCAATAAATTATTATATATTATTACTTATTATATATTATTAATTATAAATTATTACGTATAAAGAATCAATTTTATAAATTTTTCTTACGTAAATTCTAATAAATTGATTTGCTATTCTATGTTCCTGGTCTTTCAATTTATATTCTATCAATAGCGTTGTTTATTTAAAAAATAACTTTAGCATGTAATTCCATTATCTCAACTAAAATTTGTAAAGATTATTATTTGAGTAATAGTATTATTTAAAGAATATTATTATTTACTAAAATAAAATTAAGATATCTTTTGCATTAATTTACAACACTAACTTTCGCTTTAGCATATCTGTTATTGTTTCTAAAAATTCCTGGGTATCGTGTAATTGGATGAGCTCTCTAGCTTTCCAACTCTCAATTTTTTAATAGCATTCTAAACGTTAAAAAAAATAATAATCATTAGAATTATAATTATTAGAATTGTAATATTGTAATTAATTTATTTTATAATAATATATATTTATTTATAAATATATAAATATATATATACATATATATATTTTTTTTTTATTATATATA
>JBCEZX010000014.1:6623072-6633735 GCA_039654345.1 Cataglyphis cursor
GAGTTTCCCCCTTCTCCCGAATCCTGGAAACCGGCGAGCCTGATCCGTGGCGTACGGGAAAGGTGAACCGTTACAAATACAATCTAAAAAAAATCGAATCTCTATTTTTCATTTAGTTATTCAAATAATTGATTTATTATATTTGAAATTTAGCATCCTGTATAAATAATTAGGATTATTAATAAATATATAAATATTTATTTATTTTTGTGACCTTGCCATCTCGCGCGCATCCGCCGGATCTTTCTGTGATTACAAAACACGGGCTGAACGCCGCGACAGGCAAGAAATTGCGAAAACCGTATCGCAGTCTTCAGAAAAGCGTTATTATTATTATCGATTATTTCCAACAATTTAATTTTGTTTATTTTATTTCTTTCGTATGAGTTATTATGTTCAAAGTCATCGGATGAATCAATATCAATTAAATAACGGCAGGAAACAGCTGTCGATGATTTTTGGTGACCTTCAAGCGGAGATGAATCAACATTCGGCTACCGAAATAACTAACGGCAAATCTACAAACGTGATCAGGACTTGCGCGTGTAATGCGCAATGCCCGGGAGTGTGAGTAGATCCTCGTGCAAGGAATCAGGACCGTGAAGTACTGTCCCCCTGAGAGGCACTCACAGAACGCTACTGTAACATAAAATGGCATACAGAAAAAGACGTTGACAGGCGGAAATGAGAGCTTTAGCGACATTTCCGATTGAGATGGACTGTCTGATCCCCGAAACGGCCCCGCCGAGCGGGCGCCGAAAAATTATCGGTACTAAAGGCCATTGAACATTAAAAAATTTTAGTCGTAATCATAAGGCCGTAAAAAAATTGACTAATCACTATCAAACATTTTAAAACACAATAAGAATGTTTGAACTGTAATTGGTTGATTTACTTACGGCTTTACGATTACGACTAAAACTTTTTAACGTGCAATGGTGCACCTTAAGGGTGTACGCAACCCCGATACGGTCTTAAACACGCCGCTTACTGGCAATCGCGCATGTAATTGGTCGCGAATAGTACGCACCCCGTTTGCGCAGCCCTGAGCTGGCCCCGAGGCATTGATTCTGGATCGCGAGGATCCCAGGGAGAGTGGTTATACTAGCGCTTTGTTCGATTGAGAGAGTTTGCGAGTCATCAAGGGCAAAATAGAGAGATAGCGCAGCTTTGACGAATGGAGAGGATCTCTGTGATCGGCGATTGCTGCGAGAGAAAACAAGGACGAGAGGACATGATCCGTAGCCGTCTCCGCCGGTGAGATTATCTTTAATCTGCTAAAGCGATCGCGCCCGAGATTCTGTCACTCTATCATCGTCGCCGTGATTTCGTATTATATATCGATTTTTGGTACAGACTATGTCCGATTCTTTCGTATAATCACAGCTACGTCGTCAAGTGATCTGAGCCCTCGGCTTCCAAAGCGACGATCTTCGCCAATCGAAATATCAAAATCGCGTCTTTTATATCGCGAATCGTCTTTCTGAAGATTCGGATTCCACGTATCGCGAATACGCTAATTCTTACGCGCCTAGAGCGCAATTTTTGTTCATATTGTAAGTCAGTCGCCCATTTGTGCATGTGTTTGAGTTGTGTATAGAAGTTTTTTCTTGTTGTATGGTAATTCGTCGCATTTTGAGAGAGAATATGCGCCCCGTGTGTGTCCGTATCGCGAATAATTGCCCATAAACCGTTTGTGTGCGTCGTGTATAACTTTCGCGTTTGTATGTATAATAATAAACGTATGCGTTACGCAGTTTGCATTTTAGAATTAAACTGCAAGTCATCATACTATTTGGCGAAGTTATCGCATAGTTAAGGTTATCGCACTCTTGAATGGACAATCGGCCAAATCAAAGCAAAGCTGAAATAATCGGCCGAAATAATTTTCAGCGCGGTGCAAGGCGTTTGATGCCCAGAAAGAATTACAACCGGCGAAACGTGCCGGCATCGGTGTAAATTTTCCGAGGTTTTGCGCCCCGCATCTATCACCCAGCCATTTTTACCGCTACCGAAGAATCGCGTAGTCATTGTTACTATTAATTTCAATGAGCCATGCCTCAGTCTCCACTTAATTACAAAAAGTTTGTTATTTTTTTTTTTTTTTTTTTGTTGGATTTGACGTTTTTAATTTCAGTTAATCCTTTAATTTGTCTTCTTGCATATTCAATCACGTAAATGCAGCACTTGCCCTCTACCGTTAAGCGAGCTAACCAGCTTGTGGCGGATTCCGACAATTAGCGTTTGGTAATTTCGGTGTGTTTTTGATAGTTTTGTTAGTTTCGCAAATTGAAAGATTGTGTCTGGCCTAATTCTCGGTTTTCACGTTATATTGGCTTCGTCACGGTATGCGCAGAACTTTTATCATCCCATTCTTCTAAAGCACATTTCTTTCTCTCTTTTCTCTCTTTTCATTATTATTTTTTTTTTGTCAACAATAATTTCTGGCTTGGCAAATTTGCTCTCATTCGCTGATGCTATATCCACTCGTGCGACAAAAAGATCAAAACGGCGGATTCGCTTGTCTGCTGCAAAAAAAAAAAATCGTCGCAAAAATTTGGCTTCCAATATGATGCCACATTGAATAAATATTTGGAAGGAGCGCAAGAGACGCATAGTTTCGAGAATGTTCTTGACTAACATCTTATTTCGCGAAAAACTGTCGATAAGAAATTTTTTTCTCTTTGTCGAGATCTGCATTTGTTGTAACAGCGGAATCGTCGATCATGAATTAATTATAGCGTGTTACTATCATACATTATTAGTTATTATTATACATTTTGAGTTGATGCAGGATATTCATTTCAAGAAAATTAAGTATTGTCGCGAATATGAATTCGAAATGAATTATTGCGAAAAATTTGTTAGTACCGTGTTTTCGTATATTGGTCCATTTGTCTGTTTGAGATATTGTTTTTCTCTTCATATCTGCTTTGTTATTTTCGTCATGTAACGATCGTGCGTGTTTACATTTAGTGTGAGGAAGTTGGATGGTCGTATGAATTATATAGATCCAGAGGATTTGTAGATTTTTGTGTCAAATCGCGAATAACTTATCAAATAATTATATAGGTATAGACTTTCCACCGAAGGAAGTTATTTGATTTTAATTACTCGATTATTACGTCGTGTACGTAACGAGCAAAAAGGAGTTTTATTTAAATAATATTGTTATTTAAGTGGCACAACATTTTCCGTGCTCCGCCGGAAAGCCGGAAAAATCATTATTTCCTGATTTAATTTATCGATCTTCGCGCAATGTTAATGCAAAAAACGATACCACTGTCGTCCACGGAATGAAGTCCGGAATTCGGGAGTCCGGGTCGCAAAAGAAAAGGCGACGGAAAAACCGCGCAACAAAAATTTCGGCGGAAGCGGAAGCTATGCCTCAAGCTTGTCATCCGCTAACGCTGCGACTATGAGAACGAAAACTTAGCGCGAATCTATGACGAAATGTTGGAATTGTAATGATATTGGTCATTTTTCAAGATTGCGAGGTCTTGCCGTAAATGCATTGTTATCACGGTCGAGCTGAAATAAATGTATATGTCTCAATTAAACATGAAAAGATTGGAGGAGTCAACTAACGGGAGAAACCCAACTTTTATTCCAAATACGCCTCCCTATTCGTTCAATGTAATCATGAATTTTCGTATAGTGCATTTGGTTGTTGTTGTTTTTATAGAAATACAAAAAATAACAAAAATAACAAAAAACCAAATACGCGTTATTGGACTCGGGATCAAATTGCACATTTCTCAGACCATCGTAGTTGAATTATGGTTACAGTTTAATAGTTCTATCGGCAAACACATAACAACAGCTATAGATCCACGAATAAAGGGAAAAATTAAACTTCCATTTATATTCTGTCATCGACCCAAATCATTACATATGTATGCGACGTTGGCACTACCTTGTATAATCGGAATAGATTTTCTATCGCTATTTAGAATCAACATAAGTTTTGCGACAAAGAGGTAATATTTTTCGAAGAATCCGATTATCGAATATGACATCGAATCTGGGAATTCATCGTTCCGCGTAAAACGCGTCTGGAAGCGTGATTGCCGAAACGAGAAGGCTCGTTTCGGTAACCCATTCGTTTCCCCCGTTAACAGAGGATTGATCGCTTACCGCCGTCAAAGGAATGCTTTCGTCAAAAGTCGCGAACACACATGCGGACAAACACGGATTCAAACCTTGCGTAGATATTTGCTTTTCTGTTGCGGGTTGATGGAAATATTGTCTACGGAAAAACGACGGATTAACTAACTTTCTCTAATTGGAAATTGTCGGAAATCCGAACAAACCCAAATGGATTTAACGAGAAACATCAGATAGATATCGAAAATCACGCACCTGTTAAATAACGCTATTACTCAGTGTCGCCAAAAATTTAAAAAGCAATTTACAGGGAAGTAAATACAATGTTGGAAGCGGGAATTATTGAGTCTTCGAAGAGCGAGTAGTCAAGCCCGATCATCATGATTAAAAAATCGAATGGTTAATATTATTGTTTCTGTCTCGATTTTCGAAAACTGAATAGCGTATCGAAAAAGGATGTGGATCTGTTATCGTACTTGAATCCAATCTTCAATAAATTACAGGCAGTAATACATTTCTATTATCGATCTCAGTTAGGCTTATTTTCAAATAAAATAAAATAGCCGCAAATTGACAGCGTTTATGGTGCAAAAGATTATTTTATTTTACAAGAATACCATATGATTTTTATTGGAGCATCCGCGACATTTCAACGCTTGCTTGACGTCTCATAGGACCAGAGATATAACCACATACTTTTGCCTATTTGGACAACATCGTTGTGACACGAACGTTCCAGATTTTATTTAGCTAAAATGCTATTAAATAGAATAATAGAAACTGATCTGACGACTAATCCGAAAAAGAGAAAATTTTATCGGTCTCAAGTAAAATATCTCGGATTTTTGATGCAATAGAAAGGGTTGAAAGTTGTACTGATAAAACCGCACCGATTGCTGAATATCTCTCCGTCGCAGAAGAATATTAAACAGTTGCGACATTTTATAGAGATGACATTGTGATATAGGCGATTCATACCGAAATACGCAATGAAATTAGAAACGTTAACACGTCTCTTCCGGAAGAATTACTCTTGGGAATAAGGGTATGAAAATCGGGGTATCAAAAATCAGCGTTTGAAGCAGTAAAATGTGTATCTCTTCACCGTTTACGTTGTTATTCCCGAAGTTTAAATTACCGTTCTTACTTTAAACGGATGCAAGTTTGATCGGATTAGACGACATATTAACACAGAAAAGGTATCGAACATGTTATCGCATTTGCAAGTCACAAGGTGGAAAAGAAATACTCTATAACCGAACACGACTGTCATGTCTGTATGGTCATGGACGATTCGTAAGTTCAGGCCATATTTAGAAGACTACCGTTTTACGGTTATCATTAATTATAGCAGCTTGTATCGGTTACATAATTTGAAAAACCCTACAGGCCGATTAGCAAGATAGGCTTTCGAATTACTAGTAAGAAAGCGCTACATCACGACGCGCTATGGCTTTACGAATCCGCCAAAAAGTTATCGCTGTCGTGATTACGGTTGATGAATGGTACAAAATTAAAATCAAACTGCGTAAATATTCGGAATGAAAAATCGAAAATAATCGACTATACTTTTGAAAGGCTGTAGTCACATCACAAATAGTGGACGATATGAAAAATGGAAACTTGCGCTTTCGAAAGATTTGCATCTTGAAATTCTTGGATGGGCAAACCACGATACCTTAGGCGGATCATGTTATGGATCCTTTTCCTGCCTTGGAGTGAATACGCGTATTTCCTTGTAATGCAAGACTTGTTTAAATGGGTCGAAGGATTCGCTCCGCTAGGCAAAAAGATCAGAGAGATTGATGACGTAATTATTAACCGGTGGGAAAATCAGAAGCTCAAGTGTGTTATTGATCGATAATAAAACCGAATTTACTAACCCCGAATTAAAAGCTTTCGCGAAAAAGCCCGGAATTACGTCAGTATTGCCATATTATCCCCAAGCAAATCCTGTCAAACGAATAAGCCGCATGTTAAAAACAATCATCACTACGTTTTTCGAGCACGATCACCGAGATTAGGATCTACATTTGGCAGAGTTTTGATTTGCGAACAACATGGTTATCACACGTCGTTGCAGGCTACGCCAGCCTTCTTAAATTTTGGATGCAAACTGCCGCCGGTAAATTCCAGGCGAAAGGGACCGGAACCTGAGATCAAAATTTAAGAGACCATTAGCGCAATATGGAAAAAAAAGATGGAGTGGATTTAGGCTTTAAGAGATTGGGTGAGAAAATCTAGAAGCAACTCAGAGACAATCACGATATTATAATCTGCATAAGCGCAATAAACGCTTTGTTATCGGAGAAAATATTAAAACGACAGTATTTTATCATATACACCTCGTATGCCATATAAGTGAAACTAGTAACTAAATATCATGAGTCATTTACGATTACTAAGGTATTGTTATTTGTCGTGTACGAGATTGTGGATTAGGAAAATAGAACAATTAGTAAAATACACGTCAAGGACTTGAAATTATATATTGCCTTTTCTAATCCATAGGTAGATAGATTATTGCTGCAGCCGTGCACAAATATGTGCAACCGTGAGTTTCTCTGCAAATGTGCGGAATGGTTAGAGATGATAGCGGAAGGAAATCCTTATTTTTGGATTGACCTCCAGCAGGAAATAAGGCGAATCCGGATGGAGGACAGGCAGGAACAACGAGCCACACAAACCTCGACTCTTATGGAGAACACGGAAGTGCAAGTCGCATCAGCAACCAAAAAAAAGGCCACTCAGACGGACCCGTAGGAAGAGGCAACGCCCGGCGACTCTTCGGGATCGAAGGAAATGGTCGATACGTACTGCGGAAGCGCAGCATTCTATTATGTATTTCCGTCGACCGAGTGTTGGAACTGCCGGCTCCATTTTGATAGCAAGTTTACCGAGCCCCGTCGACGTCATTCTTGCTACCGCTGTAGCCACTTCGGCAAGAACTGCCCAATCTGTCGAGACGAGAAGGAAGCACAGGGTCCTTACCGTCCGGAGCCATAAAAGTCCCGATCCACCACGTCCGTCAGGACCGCCATCACCGCGCAGCCGCGCCCGACCTTACCACTAAAGAACCGGATTGGTTATCTACGCTATCGGGAATCAACGTCTTTTTTTTTTAGCGACAGTGCGATTATTTTTATTTTATATTTTGAATTTCTGACAAATGTTTTTTTTTTGACACTTTTGTTTCTTTTTTCTCTTTTTTATTCTCTCTTTTTCTCTTCTATTATCATATGTTTTATTTTTATGTTGTCGTCGGTTATTTGTTTTTGTTGAGGTTGAGTCCATAAAAAGGACTACGATGAACAATCTTATTTTTTGATTGTAATAAGTGAAAAAAGCAATAAAAATATTTTTGTATTTCATATACATCGCGTTTTCCCCACGATTCAACTGCGAATGCCGATAACTAGGAGAATTTCGTTGTACTTTCTGGTGTTCTGATTGCGGAGAGACAGTTCCCTATACGATTGAATTTTTTAAATTGTTGCTTGTTATTAAATCTCGGATATTTTGATCGATAATGTCATGAATTGTACGCTTTGTGTTTTGGCTTTTCCTCTGGAGGCTTCGGTCACTCTTTGCTTGAATCCGGGGAACCGAAATGATGATTGATGAGGATGATCGATGCTAATGCAGTTTCTCTTGGGAGTGAACAGTGTGGCGTTGCCATCTTGCGCACATCCACCGGATCTCTCCAATCGCAAAGCACGGACTCTTTAGCCGCCCCAGGTGAAAAATTGCGAGAACTGTATCGCAGATTCTAGAAAGGCGTTATTATTATCGACTATTTCCATTAATTTAAATTTGTTTATTTTATTTTTTTTTTTTTGTATGAGTAATTATGTTCGTGAGCGTCATCGGAGGAGTCAACATTGGACAAGGAAACGACGGCAAGAAATAACTGTTGACAATTTTTAGCGATTTTCAAGAGAAGATGAGCCGGTATTTCGGTCGCCAAAACAACCAATGGCAAATCTATTGGCATCTATACGGCTACATCAAGCCTTGCGCATATGATACGCAACGCCAAGTAGATCTTCGCGCGAATCAGGATCTTACAGAGTCGTCCTTCTGAGAGACACCTGGAGAGCGCTACCGCAACATAGAGCGCCACGCAAAGAAAAACGTTGACAGGCAAAAACGAGAGCCTCAGTAATACTTCTGATTAAGATGGACTGTCTGGATCCCCGACCGGACTCCAACAAATTATTGTTCTGGAAGTGCGCGAACCTTCGATCTTGAGTACACCGCCCGCTAGCAAACGTGCATGTTATTGCGTAATTGGTCGTAATAGTACGCACCCTGTTTGTGCATTCTTGAGCTGGCCACGAGGCATCAATTGTGAGTCACAGGGTCAGACTGGCGCGGGTGTTCGTTTGATTGAGAGAATTTGCGAGCCATCAAGGCGGAATAAAAAGATAGCAATATAACTTTGAGCAAAGAGGACCCCGCCGATTATTGCGAGAGAGAACGACGATGTGGGAAGATGTGGTCAACCCCGTAGAGGTACCGGTGAAGTTATTCTCAGTCACGCGCAATCGCGCCCGGGATTATGTCGTTTTGTTGTCATAGCCGTGATTTCATGCTTTGGTATACGCTGAAATGACTGCCTCCGCTGAAATATTGAAATCAAAATCGTGTTTCTTGTATTGCATGTCGACTCTCTGAAAATTTGGATTTTGTGTGTGCGAATGCGCTGGTACACGCGCATCTAGAGCGCAATTTTTGTTCTTATAAATCTGTATGTGTGTTTGAGTCGCATATAGACATCTTTTCTTGTTATATATTGTCGCATTTCGAGAGTGAGTGTGCGTCCATGTCGCGAATAATTGTATATGCACTGTATGTGTACGTATCATGCGTCGCGTATGACTTTTGCGATTGTATGTGATGAATGTATGTGCAATTTGTATGTTAAAATTAAGCTGTAAGTCATAATATTTGATGAAATTATCACATAGTTAGGCTATCGCACTCTTGAACAGACAATTGCCCGAATAGAAGCAAAGCCGAAATAATTGTCGTCAGTGCGGTGCGAGGCATACTTTGATGCCGAGAGAGAATTACAACCGGCGTAATGTGCCGGCATTCGCGTAAATTTTCCGAGGTTTCGTACCCCGCATCTATCATCCAGACTCACCATCGAATCTCTACCGCTGTCGAAGAACCGCGCGGTCATCGTTAGCATTAATTTCACTGAGCCATGCGGCTCCGCTTAATTATAATCAACTTGTTTTTTTTATTTTTTTATTTTAGCTCGTGGTCGTCACTTCTTGCATATTTAATCGCGTGAATATATAGCACTCGCTCTGCCCCTTTACAGTTAGGCAAGCTAGTCCGGTGGATTTTGATAATTAAGCGTTTGGTAATTTCGGTGTGTTTCGGAATACGTGAAAAAGATACCTGGCATCGTTCTCGGTTTTCGCATTTTGTTTTGGCTTCCATCACGGCACGCGTGGAATACCTATCATTCCCTTCTTCTAAGGCGTGTTTCTTTGACGATTTACTTTTCCCAACACCGCTGATCAGGCTTGCCGATGTTAGGATTTGGGAGAAGGAGGTAGACTCAAACTTGCTCGTCCTCGGTGAATTGAAAACAATTTATTTAAGCGATTCTATGTACAGCAAAATTATGCGCAGCGATGCTCATGCGCTCGAGCAGCGTGATGTAAGCGGTCGCAAACGAGAAATGCAAACAAAGTTCGCGTAGTAAGCGGAGCTCATACAGGTGTCTCGCGGACTGTACAAAATACGTGGTCACGATATTTACAAAAAACAATCGGTATGCTAATTAAGCGGCGAGTCTTATAAACTAGGCAGACGCAGTATTTATAAGAAGCGTACGCGGATCTTATAATCTAAATATTGTTCCAGCAACTGGGAGGCCCAGCCTAATCACGGAAAGCCCGTGGCCTGGTTTAGCGGAATTGCAGGATGCGCCGTCCTAGCAACCGGGAAGTCCGGCCTAATAACGGGAAGCTCCTTGCTTGGTTTTAGCGGAATCGGTTTCGGATCTGGTGAGCTGTGCGAGATAGGACTCAGGATCAGGAACTGATACCGAAGCGTTTACTAGGCTGCTTTATATACCCGGCAAAACGCACCGATTGATTTTCCACTCATGCGATTCATGAGCGTAGTACAGCGGTTCCTACGGTGCGTGGGATTGCACCATGGGTGTTTAGGGACGCCATAGGCGCCAAGCGGCCAAGCCTTTTATTGCGGGCGGCTATTCGGACCGTGAAGCCGCTAGGGATAGTATATCGTTATATCTTTCTCTTTCTTTTCATTATTTATTAAGAACAGATTTTAGTTACATAATTTTGTTTATTATTTATTACCATTACATTTGCTGTTATAAAATATTTATAATAATATACAGGGTGTCCGATAATAATCGCCCCACTCGTAATGTGCAGATAGAGCGGATTAAACCAAGCAGAAAAGTCCTTTACCATTTTTTTGGATAACGTCTAATAAAAGAATTATTATTGAGTAAAGTTTGGCCAAATGTCGCCGATCTTTAGCCGGGCGCACGTCGATGAGCCGC
>JBCEZX010000014.1:6639472-6658930 GCA_039654345.1 Cataglyphis cursor
TACATATATATTACTAAATAAAGTAAATAATAAATATAAGTAAAGAAGCTCATTATATTTAAAAATATTTAATAAAATTAATAAAAGGCTAATACTAGAGAGTGTGGCGCAGAGAGTGCGTCTATATTAAGGGGTTCAGGTCCAGATTCAAATTTAGTTAGAAATATCGAATCTATTTGATTACCATCTTTCGAAAGACAATGGCAAACCTCTGAGAATATCTTTGCCTTTGCCTAATAAGCTTTGGTGTGGCAAAACATCAACGAGGAGTACGAGGAATCAACAAACAGATCAACTTAAATATTATGTCCATCTATGGCGTGCTATTTTGACAGAAGTGACATCACGTTACTAGCTTTCTATGAATATTTCAAGAAAGTAGCGTCGGACGAGAAATAATAGCATGAATGTTTTTCTGAGTTATCAGAATAAGCGAGGCGGCGATATGATGCTAACAGACATTCAGAATTCAAATGCCGATTTGAAGATACTGGAATGAACGATACTATGACGAAAGCACTGCAGCTGAAGAAGAAGTAAACCAAAAACTGTTCAAATTATACAGGATTCGATGCACAACAATGCAAATTTTATGGATTTTCTGGAGAATAAATTCTCACAAGAGTAAATAGACGCGATAGAAGATCTCTAATAAAGAAATCAACTTGGAAAGAGTCACAGAAAATCTTAGCGTCTTTAATAAAGAATTAACATTATAAAAACGTACATCTAAGCAGTCTACAAAACTTAAGTAATATTTCAAATAAATATTACGAAATATCATGTTATATGACATGAAAAAAATATTGTAATATGATGAGTAAATAAGCAAAAAAATATATCGATACATTGAAAAAAATTAGCTAAATCCATAAATATTCTTTTTATTTAGAAAATTATTTATTTAAATATTTGCGAACAGGAATTAGTTATTTCAATCAAACAGCGAGTATATTTTAATTAATAAAATATATAAAATAAAAGCAAAGTATAACTTTATTTGTAAATACAAAAAAATTGTTCTTTTATCTTTATTATATCTATTAAAATTATATCTACTATTATATCTATAAATTATTTCTTTTAAAAAAATATTTTTTAATTTTCGCTGCTTGTTTCAAAAACACAGATTTTCTTTATTTTAATAAATAATTTTTTATTTTCAAATACATACAAATATTTTGTTTTTATGAAAATTTTAAATGATGTATTTTAAAAATTATGATTTTTATTACATGCAATAATACAAATAATAATTTATTTAATGTAACAAAACATTTTTGGAATTAAAATACATATTTATATAAGTACAAGAAAATCAAGATTAACAAAATGTACCTATTTGATAAAAAGATTTTATTTTAATGTATGCATATTATTATTTGTATTATGATTTTGAAGAAACAAAGCTAATACTTTATCCTAACTACTGATATTTTATCATATAATTTATCATGCAATTAATAATCTAAAGCTGCTTTTTCTAGAACATATTTTTTAGAATATATACTGTATTTGTAGACTCTACACAAATTATTATTACATATCACATTTTAAATAGGACGAAACATAAGAAATACATAAAAAATAACTTACAATAAAAGATCTTGTGGAACGATCGCCTCCTCCATACTTTAGTAGCTTTTTAAAGGTTTTATTCGTTGGAATCATATTAAATGGTGGTGGTACAGTATCACCATCCTCGAAGTAACTCATCCACAAGTGGCTCCTGGCAAATTTCCACTCTGTATCAGCTCTTTCCTAAAAATATACAAAATGTGAGTACGTTAATACTAATGTAAAATAAAAATTTGCATTTCATGAGACTTTTATGTATATTAAATTGAACAATATTCTTATAGAAATTTATCACAGGACATTTTTTATATCTCAAAAGAAATTGTTGCTTACCGAAATAATTTGATAAGAATTAGACATCATAGCGATTAGCATATTCAATAGCACTATGACGTTTATCACGGAATAAGAGCCAAACATAAGGAGTGCCCAGAATCGTGTGAAACTTTTAATGCCCGTTAAATCGAACGACAATAAATCGATCATGCCAAAACTTGCCCAGAAGAGAGATTGCGACGTCTCGAACAGGCTGAAGATATCAATTAAAGTTTAGAAACTTTTCTCCAGAGGATTACATTTAGTTGATCTTCATACTTAGCGAATCTTCTCCATATAGAACAAGCTTTTTCTTGATTATCAAAATCCGGTATCTCGTCAGACGCATGATAACATTTCATTTTCTCCAAATCTGCATAATACCACAGCAGTTGATTCATACCTAAAACAACGTACGAATTTGAAACGCAAATTGTTATTCAACTTTGCAATTATAATACGCGGCAATATCCTATTTTGTATTAATGAAAAAAAAAGAGAAAAGATTTAAAATTACGATAGAAAAATAAAAGTAGGATGATTTTTTTTAATTAGTACACGCGAAAGGAGACAAAACAAAGCGCTCTGCGGATGAAAGAGTAATCGAACGGCGTGTTACTCACCGCAGCCAAAGGCAAATAGTACGAGAGTGTAGATGAAAAAGAACTTGATAATGTCTATTATCATTCTCCCGAGGGAAATCTGGAGTGGCCCGAGATGAGGATTTACGCTGAATATATGAACGAGTTTCAAAAAGCTGAAACAACACACCCACGCATATATGATATGAGATGCTAGTCGATGAAAGAAATATCTTTTAGATATCTTCGATCGAGAGTCACCTGAAAATCATTCCGGCTGCAAACGCCCCCTCCGAAAGAAGCATCGGATCGAATGCGTGCCATTGATCTCTTGGATACCAAGGGTCTAAGCCACTCCAATATTCTGTCTATTTTATATAATAATTATATTAATCATATATATGCAGGATAAGTTTTTTAAATTGTAAAATTTAAATATCTCGAAAACAACGCATTTTTGAAAAGAAAGTTTAAAACAAAAATTGTTTGGTTTTGAGGGGTAAATAATTTCTGATTTATTTCTGATCTATTTCTGATTTAATAGATGTTTTCAAGGTTATTTCAAGATCAACTTTATTTTTTTTAAATCTTTATTTTTTTATCACATATTCTTATAGTTCTTCTTTAAATCTTTTCAAAACACTATAATAAAGTTTTTTATATCAAAATCTGTCAGATTAAGATATAAAATAACTAAAAAAATATTTAATGAAAAAATACTTTATTATAATGTTTTGAAAAGGTCTTAAAAAGATTCATAAAAATATGCGACAAAAAATAAAGTTTTCTAAAAAAATAAATTTGACCTTGAAATAACCTTGAAAATATCGATCGAATCGGAAATAAATAATATTACTGTGTTTACTTCTTAAAATCAAACCAATTTTTGTTTTAAACTTTTTTTTCAAAAATGCGTTATTTTCGAGATATTTATGTCTCAATTTAAAAACTTACTTTGTATATAATGACACATAGAAAACGTCATTAAAATGCAAAAAATTATTGTATAGGACATTTACTGCATTGCTATATAATTGACAAAGAGAGATAAATTGTTTAAATGTTTTCTCGCGAAAAAATACAGTCAAAAAATATAACATAAATTTTGTGATATTAATCAAATGCGTAATTTTTTGAATGATTAAACATGAAAAAAAAATTTAAAAAAGAAGCTAAAAAGTTGCTCGTTGAGTTGTATTATAATCACTCTGTTTGAACATTTTATAATATATATTTAGTTTTGAAATTAATTATTTGACTTTTGATTAATTTTAACGGATGGCATATCATATTTTTGAAATTTACTTGTATAATAAAGTCTACCTGAACTATCCACCAAGCCGTGATACGCAAACTTATCCAGATTACGTAAAAGGTATTTTGAATAAAATCCACAATATTCCACAGATCCGATATGTATTCAAGCAATCCGTCCGCCCATAAAGACCTAATCTCACCGACAATCAAGCCTACGAAAAAAAGAAAGAGAATGACTTTTATCAAAAATAGAAAAAAGTTGTAGATATATTTGCTAAAAATATTTAAATTTATCGGCAATAATCTGTATCTATCATTTTCTCTCTATATTGTGCTGAAAATAATTAATAACTATTAAATGTTACAATTTATATAGCCGTGTTTACTTATCACATAGATGACTACGCCTGTTTCGACGAAACCAGGGATACAACCGCGTTCTCGTTTTTTCCAGTCAGCAAGTATCTCCCGCATCCACGCATTTCCAAATAATTCGATCAAGAGATATTCAACTCTTTGGGACGCCATACCGAGAAGCACTGCAAGCCAGATATTGTTAATTAAATTAATTAAATATTTTAAAACATAGAAGAATGGAAAGTGGTAATCGATCTAACTTAGGAAGAAAGCGTATGATGCGGAATGGCATATGAATTTGACAAATGGCTTCTTCATAAATAATCCCATCTGCGAAGTAGGTGCCATCATATAAATAGTGCTGTAAATCGGAAACATTGCCCCGAGTTTGCCAACTTCCAGCAATTGTGCTATCATGCTTTTTCTCCTGAATCCGGGAAGACCGTCGTACCAAATAGCGGCCAATAATTGTTGCACATTTGGGTGAGCGACAAACTTCGGTAAAAAAACATAAATCATAAATGTTTATGAAACTCAATAACTGTGTAGAACATTAATTCGTACATATAACGGCTTAATTTTATATAATAAAAAATAATTTAAAAATAAAATAAAATAATATACATTCTTATTTTTTTATTTTTATATATTTGTAAATTGTTAGCATTATTAAATTTACTTTTGCTTTCTCTTGATATATCTTGCATATCTCGTGTAAAGGGATGTAAGCATACATACAATTAATTTATTATATAAAAAGTACTTTGGAGTCCACATACTTGCTTCTGCTTATATTTAATAGCCAGTTTAAGTCGGTCTAAGGTCTGCCTCTCCCCAGGGTCCCAATTGTCTCCAGTTGGGTTATAATTTAACATTATTTCCAATTCGTAAGATGTCCGCGCGTGATCCAGTAGAGCAGTTGAAAATTGTTGTGTCAGTTCCCGCATCTCCTGGCAATCAATATATCATTATTTTATATAGTAATTATTATAGAAATTATTTTTAAAAAATACAGAATTGCATTTGTGACAAAATTTCTAAGTTAAACTTGATAAATTGAATCAGTTAATTTAATATTTTATAAACGGGATATATTTGTTTTAATTTAGTATACCAAAATAAGTAAAAAAATATAACTTTAACTTTGCTTTCAAGTTGTTTTTATTATTCAACAATCTTTGCCTTGTGCGCAATAATTTCAATAATGATGATTTTTAACAATTAATTTTTTTTAATTAACAATAAGATTATCAAATTTTTATATAAATTTTTGTTAAATTTGTTTGCTGAAATTCGGTATTAAAAAACCATTGCATGTATATTGTGCACATATTATCAAAAACTTGAGAAGAAGATATATATTTCAATTGTGCACACTGATCATTTAAAGAGGTTCAAGTAACTCGAGGAGGAAAAAGGAGAAAGAGGAAAAGAAGGAGAAAGAGAAAGAGAAGAAGGAGGTTCGTTAAATTAAGTACGTTATATTGGGAGCGAAATTCTTGCTCCATTCTGCTGAGGCGACGTAGTTCCCATGAAAGCTCGAAGGCCGTCAAAAGTGGGTCTTTTGACGAAAGCGCGATTAAAGATGACGAGGTAAGCGCACGGTATGCGTTTATCCGAGATTGCGAGTGTCGAAGAGAATCTTGTTCGCTGGAAGTAACGCATTCATCGCAACCGCATCTGCAATAAAAAAAATTACAACATTGCTTCCTTTCTTCTCTAGCATAATCTTATCTGACTAATAATAGATATAAAAAAATATTCATTATTGAGTTGAAATTTTTTATTAGTGATAAAAGACATTTTAACTTAGAAAAAAAAATTTTTTTTAAATAAATAATTTTCCAAATTATTAGATATTTATAGATATTTTTAAAAATAAATGTTAAAATGATAAATTTTGAAAAATGCTAATGAAAAATGCTTTAAAGTAATTTATTCTTCTTTATATACCTAGCATCGTGAGGTATTGGAAGCGTTGCACCGCGATCTAAAAGTAGTTTCAATATTTCATAATTATTTTTATGAGCTGCCAAGATCAACGGTGTTATATCAGGTGTAAAATTCGATGATGCATCCGCGACTTCCCAGCTCTGAAATAAGACGTAGAGATATTATTTCTTTTTTTCACGATTACGATTAACCCATTAAAAGTGATGATAACATAAAGTAACATAAAGAATGTTAAATTAATCATAATTATTTAAATTTTTTTATATAAAATTAAAATTATTAAATAATGTAGGTAAAACTTATTAAATATTGTAGGTATTGTAAAAAAAACTGCATTTTGTGTTTTGTTTATATAAAAGTTATTTTAAAACAATAAATTTTTTAAAAATAAAAAATAAATTTCTTTCAAATGAAACGCAATCTTACAATTGATGTACATATTTTAAAAGTAATATTAAACAAAGTAAAATGTGTGTAAAACTAATTAATGTTATTTATTTGAAATACTATTAATTATAATATTTATCAAGAAAAAAATTTAAGAAGAAGCACAATCTTTTAGGAGCACAATTTTCGATATTTGAAAGATGATTTCACTCTTTGAATTTTAAAATATGTAAGTCTACAAATAATAAGAATCTTTAATTTTTTAATTTATTTTAAGATCAGAACATTTTAAGAAAAGTTCAATTAATTTTAGAGGCTTGAATACTTCTTCAAAATTTTATTTTTCACTATTTATGCTATCGATAGAAAAATATATTTTTCTAATTAATCTTATTATTTTCAAATCTACATATTTTAAAATTCAAAGAGTGAAATCATCTTTCAAATATCGAAAATTGTGCTTTTCAAATTTTTTTCTTGATGAATATTATAATTAAAGATACATTATATCGAAAGATACATTATATCGATAAAGATACATTATATTAATTAAGATCGCATTAAGACTCACGTAAGGCTGCCCTGGCTTGTGTATTCTTTCCTCCCATTCCAGTAAGATCTCCACCGCTTCCACATATTCCTCTTTAATAGCATGCAAAAGTGCATCCTGAAAGATGCGTAAAATTATGGTTTTAAGTGTTTCATGCTCTTAAGCATATAGAGCTTATGAGGATACTATATAATGCAGGTAGTTTATAACATTGTCACGTATAGTAACCATTACACCATTTAATATACAGCGTGACCCAAAACATCGAACATATGCACGGAACTGCAGTTAGCGTATCCCGGTAGACATCGATTACGGTATATCAGCTTAACACGCATTATTCGCAATAATTAGGGGAGCGGCAGTCGCATGATTTTCATGAGAGACATCGTGCGGTTTCGACCCCACGATACTTACCTTTACATCGATTCCTAATTCAAGCAATAATTTAATGAGCTCGATGTTCTCGTTTTCGATAGCGGCTATCAGTGCTGATCGATTTAGCGGATCGACGCAATTAATATTTAATAGTTCGGGATGATCCTTATTCTCCTCAATTAACCTGTTTAATAAATTATACGATAATTAGTATTTATTTTGTCGTCAAAATGATATTTTGTCATACAAGAGTTGTACCTATAAAAAGGTATTGGCAATAATTGTGGAGATCTGATCGCAAAAAAAATTTTTTTTGTGATATCTCTTTCAAACTTACAATTTCTTAAATTAAAATTTTTATATGATATTTTTATATGATTTTTTAAATTAGAACTTAATATTAATACATAAAATTATTTCAAAATCATCAGATATTTTTATTAATATTTAGAATTAAATTAATTTTATGTTTATAATTAAATTAAAATTCGATTAAAGTAAATATATTTAAAATTTATTGACAGAAAAAAAATAATTTATTATTTATCTCTTTCCTCCTAAAATTATTTACGCACTACAAATCTTTTATTTTTAATTATTTATTATTCTAAAGCTCTATATTCTAAAGTTCTATATTTTTATATACTTTGACATCTTCGTCAAAAAAAAGTTGATTTAAAATTAGTTAAAAAAAAAATAAATCTGCAATACAAAATTTACAATTCATGGTTTTGCAATACTCTATAATTATATGTTTCTACCGATTGCCAATTCCGTCGATCAAAAATTTCACGAATACATCACACTTTGCAATAATAATATTTTATGCAAACTTACACAAATGGAAAATTAAACTTAAATTTAACATATATCTATTACATACCTCAAATATTTCACAAAAATTTGTTTGTTAATTTAATATAAAAATATATTAAATCATGACATTAGTATGTTAATATTTCAATACAAAATAAATATAAACTTCATATTAATTAAAAATAAATTTTGTGTAAAATTAACGCATTTTTAATGATAAAATTAACCTGAAAAAATATTATTGACGGTCTGTAGTCATTCTCACTCCTATTGTACCAAATAAGATCAATTCTTTTTCTGTAAATTATAAAATTTTACTTTCTGTAAATTTTAACAAATAAATAATATATCACTAATAATACATATCTAATGTGTAAAATTAAAAATATGTACACATTGTGTTATTTTTACTTTTTTAATTTTGTTTTTTTTATTTTTATTTTTAATAATTTAACATTTAAGTTTAATTAACATAACAGAAATATATCAAATTAACACATAAATATATTAAATATTTAACATAAAAATTTTAACCAACATATTAAAAAAAAAAAAAAAAAAAAAAAAATTAATTTTTCAACAGTGTAGAATTCAGTCTATGTCGTGGAATTGGGCGGGATTTATCTCAAAACCTAGTTTATTTTATGTCCCGCCAGGATATCTCTTTACAGGTGCATTAACGCGGAGGATTACCTTCTGACAGTGGCACAATCACCTCGTTCCGCACTGAGCAGGAAATGCTTCTCGACCGGGCCAAGAACATAGTCGACGGGCATCTGTAACGGCTGTAACGACTGCACCGAATACGCTCTCGCCTCGTTCGAGAGTAAATCTTGCTGCGATTCCGATGGATTCATTTTTCTGTAACATATTCTCGCAAGACTATTCAAGGCTATTAGATAAAGTGTAAAAATTATAAAAATTCCTTTTTAACTTTATATTTAATTTCCATAATTTTTAACAACACTGACATTATGCAAGATCTTCAAATAAATCGGATGTTCCTTCAACTATAGATTCTTTAAAAGATTTTAGAATCGATTTTTATTCATGAAAATATCGAGGCACTCAATATTTTTTAAATAAAAGGTTGTTAAATAATAAGTTAAAATAATAAATCTAAATAATAAGTCTAAATAATAAGTTATTAAATAATAAGTATATAAAAAATTGAATTAAAATTCAATAAAGAAATGAGAACATTATATATATATTTTGCGATTTATTTTAAGTAAAACTTTTTACTTTAACTTTTCCATGATTTATATTAAAAACATTATATTGAATACCGTTTGGCTTTCTTTTCTAAATCAATATTTTTTCTTTCTGAAAATATCCTTTTTATATTTTTTTGAATTTATATATTTAATATATTATATAATTAATATATTTATATAATTAATATATTTTTTAATAAAGCATAATTAAATTACTGTTATTAATTAATTAATTTCATTAAATTTTTAAGAAGAAATGTTTTATTTTATTAATGCAAATAATTTCACATCACGCAAAATTAGGAAGTTAAAATATTATAAAATTAATATATTATAATATATTATAATGTATTATAAAATTGAATTATATAGCTCAAAAACGTTAAGAATTGGATACAGATACAAAGTAATAATTTCTATCGCAACATTTTGCGTGAAGATATTATTTATTTAAATTAATTAAATTAATCCAAAAAAAATAATAATTAAAAGGACATTTGATAGATGCACATTTCAGCATAAAAATAGAAATTGGTTAATTTATGAAATTAGCAAATTAATATAAAAAATATGATATCCTATGCAATATAATGTTTAAATTAATTAATATTAGTATTATAAAAAAATTAAAAATTGTAAAATTTATATGTTATAAAATATAATCTAATATTATTATTAACATTTAAATATATTCCATTAAATATAAAGGTTTGTCAAGAAAAAAGATTAAGCATTCTAAGTTAAAGATTAGCAGTTCGCAAAATTTTTTCTCACAAAAATAAAATGCAAGAAATCTGTTGTACAATGTGTAATCCTTAATTTGTGCCAGATGTAACAATACAAACGGGATAAATACAGATGTGTACGATGATACCGCAAAAATAGGGCTTCCTACGTTCACAAATACATTACAAGAAATTTAGATCAACTAGAACAGTAATTTTCGAAGAGATTTTTCTGTTGATATTTGTAAAATATATACATAGATTTTTAAGTTAAAGTATACTATTACTATTTATTTTAAACTACTAATATAAAGCCGTTAAGATAATAAACAGTTTACAAGATTTAATTGCACAACGAAATTAATTAAAATTTTCAATAAAAAAAAATTCTACCGCAATAAACTATTTAAAATTTACTATTTTATTTAAAATTAACTATTAATTTAAATTTTACTTATTAAAAAAAAAAAGAAAAAGGAAAAATTATTAATATAGCCTCTTATTGTCAATTACTTGAATATTAAAAGATAAAGGAATATATAATAAAAGATATATGATATGATTTTCTATGCAGAATACCCTCTGCGCAAAAAATAGAACAAATATTAAAATGCTCTTTCATCATATCTTTTTATATTTCAAAAAAAATAGAGAGAAAAATATTTATGATATTAAAGAGACGATATCTTGTTGCAACTCTCCTTTCATTTTTTTTGCGAAACACATTACTTATATCATATACTTACGAGGTGATTTTTTTTCCTACGTCAATGTTAGCATGCTTGCACAAGAAATGCGAAACCTAGACTGTATGATCGCGTCTACGCATGTGGTTCGGCGAAGCCTTACGAGGCTGTCAGCCAGGCTGATCTTCAGAACGCGGATTAAGCACAGGGTGAGGTGTCGTATATTGAAAGAAAAGAGCACAGAAGAGGACTCACCAGAGAGAGCGGTGACCGTGTCACATATTGTCCAGCATTGTACGGCATTGACACCGGCGTCATCACCGCGGGGAGATCGGAAGAAAGAGAGAGAAAGAGAGAGAGAGAGAGAGAGAGAGAGAGAGATGATCTCTTTTTTCTAACCCCCCGATTAATGGATCGCGAGAGTTTCGTGACGGCAAATAACGAGTAAATCCAAAGCTCATATGCCGCCGACGCGCTCCGGCATATTCTTCTTCATTTTCCACCGCCGCGAATTTATTCTCTTCCGCTTGTCCTGTGTGATTATTTATCTTTTCCAGAGACGTGTATCATTTTCGTTTTTAGTGCGCTACATCTGTAACAATTCAAGAACCAATACAAAAAGAGTGAAATTAATGTGCAATGATATTCTGTGATGTATGAGTATTTTTTTTTTATTTTAAAAAAATATCTATATAAATACTTGCAAAAGGATTAGTTATTTAAATCAACCAGCAAATATATTTGAATTAATAAAATATAAAATAAAAGCAAAATATGCTTTTATTTGTAAATAAAAAAAGAACTTGTTATTTCTAATCTTTATTACTTTATTATTACTAAATTAAATATTTCTTTAATTTAGTAATTTTTTCAGAAAAATATTTTTTTATTTTTTGGCTGTTTATTTAAATTATAGGATTTCCTTTATTTTAATAAATAATTTTTTTATAGAAATTATTTTAATAAATAATTTTTTTATAGAAATTATTTTAATAAATAATTTCTTTATTAAAACTTTTTTATTAAAATTATATTAAAATTTTAAATAAGATTTAAAAAATTATAATTTTTATTACATACAAATAATAATTTATTTAATATAACAAAACATTTTTAAAAACAAAGTATATATTTATTCAAATAAAAGAAAATTAAAATTAACAAAATGTATTTATTTGGTTGAGAAAAAAATTATTTTTTGTTATGATAAAATATATTTAATATATTGTAATATACTTGTACACGTGAAACTTGTGATCTTGGACATTTGCAACCGCAATTATCCCTAAGGCAATGATAGATGAGAGAAATAAATAAAAATTGATATTGATGAAAACTTTATTTCTGGTATAAAAACTATTCGTGAAGCATACAAAAAAACAAACGCAAAATTGAAAGTAAATTAAAAAAGTTTAATGATGGCATTAATTGTAAGCATTGCACGAGAGAAACGAATGTAATACAATGTAAAGAATGATAATTAGAATATTATACTGTAATAAATATATATTAAGGGAATATAAAAAAATGTAATTTGTAAAGAAGCAAAGTACCGAGATAATTATCATAATATTTGGATAAAAAATAAATTAATATATGTTAAGATGGGAAAAATTAAGTATTTATACAGAGGAATATCTTAATTACTAATTTTTATCTACGTGAATTTTTTATATAACCAATTTTGAGTTAATAATTTTTTCAGAAGCAAAAGTCAGAGTCAAAAGTTAGAAGTCAAAAAATCTTGCAAATCTTTTTTTTCGCACTAAAACATAAATAAATAAATTTCTCTTTGCATATCACAACTCGTATTCAACAGAATACATTTATAAAATGCGTCGAAGATCCTCTCTTATATTCGTAGATATATAATAGCTGTAAATTTTGATCAAATAACCGAGATAGCTGAATTATATGACCAATATTTTCTTTTTAAATTGGAGTAAGAGTATAAGAGAATGTAATTAAAATCAATCATCAGAGAAACTGGATCTCTTTCTAACAAGATTCATAAAAAAAACAACGATTAATTTAAAAATATGACAGGGGTATCGTATGAGAAACAAGTTCACATCCAGCCACTTTGTTTCTTTTTAATTATATGTAGTTACGTAATAAATTTACATACATCATAACAACGGCTATCGAGGACAATGCATTTTGACATTGTGACAAATTCTTATAATACTTTATCATATAGGCTCGAGCTGGATCGACAATCGATCCTACTTTTTATGCGCGAGACCTACAGCGAATGCGGTTAGATGAAGTAGTACGGAGCATTAATGCGCATATAAAACGTCACCACGTACAAAGTGACATCGAATCATTTACGCACCGCGATTTAAACGGCTCGCCAAATGATGCTCTAAATGATCTGGCTATAAATCACTATACCGGCTGACAGAAATGGTCGTAGTTATGCAGAAAAGAACCCGAACACCAAAATTGCTATAATTAAAATAATTTTTTAGACGCACAGTTATTTTGTAGAGATTAACATTAAAAATAAAATTCCACAACAATATTAAATTAAAAGTAAAATAATTGCTTTTTAACAAATGATAAGTGCTTCTTACTACAGTTGATTATATTATGCATAACACAAAATACATAACCGAAAAATTTATATTCTCTTGTTGAAAAATGCCGGTTTTTTGTGTAAATATTCAACACATTTAACACATTTATTGTTATTGTGTTAATTGAACTCAAATGTGTAATTATTAAAATAACTAAACAAACTAAATAATTAAATTAATTAAAAATAACAAAAAAAATACTAAAAACTAAAATAACTATAAAGAAGAGTAAAAATAATACTGTGCACATAATAATAATAATAATGTGCTCATTTTTTTAATTTTACACAATAGATATCCGTACTATTAGCGCAATAGAGTTCCGTACTATTAATGACAGGATTTATCTGTTAAAATTTACAGGAAAAAAATATTGATTTTATTTTATAATAAATATGAGAATGACTATAGATCATCAATAATTTTTTTCCAATTTAATTTTATCATTGAAAATATGTTGATTTTACACAAAATTTATTTCAAATGTCTGTGAAGCTTGTATTCATTTTTGAGTTAAAATATTAAGATAATATTAGTATCACTATTTAACATACTCATATTATATTAAATTAACATGAAAATTTATGTGGGTCGTTTGGGAGACATGTAATATATATTAAATTTAACACAAATTTTCCAACAATTTTCCTCTGTGTAGCAATATTTTTTTTTGTAATAACAAAAATTCAAAAAATTTGCCGTTGGTGTTCTTCTGCGCAACTATGTTTTCATGCCATGCTTATGCACTTGGTGACTTAAATTTAGACATCTTTAGATGACCTTTAGTCACATATATTAGTGCGCACTACTGCGTTCAACCGAATTCGCTATTTGCACCGACACAACAGAAAGAATGTGCACGATTATAATACGAATCTTTTGTATGCGATTACATCGACGATATTTTAAAACGACGAATCATCAAAAAATTATTTCTATGTACATTAAATATGTTAATGAGGCAGAGGTGGATGTACAGCGCTGGTATCCGATGTAACATTTGCAGCTCGGCATTCACTATCAGCTCGCTGTAATTATTCAGCCCATATTTTCTTGAAAATAAAACAGATTAACACTTGCATAGCAGGCTAATCCTTTAGTTGCAAATATTATTAATTCAACAATTAATACATATAAACAAAATAGAATTATAAATAAATTAGCAATTATATGGCTTTTTCTCATCGTTGTAAAAAATTGTGTTATAATAAAAATAATATATTATATAATTGTATATAAGATGCATTTCGTTTATTGATATTTTTGTAAAAGTCTTTTAGCATACAACCAGAAGAAATTAAGAATATTTATTATCAATGGCTTTATTTGACTGTATAACATGCATAATGTAAATATAAAATTTACAAACAATAAAACTAGATACTACTAACGTTAACAAGCAATGTAACAAAGTTATACAAAAATTTAATGCGGATTAATCAATTTAATTTCTGTTCCTCGAAAAAAAAGATATGGTGACAAGTTCTTTCACAGAAAAAAAAATTAGATTAGAATTCTCGACCAATTATCCTTAATTTGGACTGGCAAAGGGCACAAGGAACAGAAGAAAACTATCTGTAAATGGGTCTCTTTATAATTTTGTAACAGACATTCTAGCGGGAATTTATATCGCAAGCAAATTGGTGTTTGTTCAATTAGTCGACGTATGAAATTCGTTTAAGTACAGATACGCGCTGATAGTAATGCGATCCGGTCGTCATCTCAAAGCCCAAATTGCGTTTCGGTCGCGGTTGCCAAAATCAATTCGATAAACTGGAATGCTGCGATCCTCGTTGACATCCGCCATCGAATCCACAATGACTCTGCATGGGACGATCTCGGATCTCGGACGAGTTGGATGAGAGTAGCGTGCCAGTTCATTCGCGACGATTCGAATCGGTCTCGAGGGCGTCCAAGCTGATCTCACCGGATGTGAGCTTGTTCAAGTTGTTGCAAAGACGAAATAGCCTCGTGACGTCCGGATGAAGCCCCGCGTCGCTGATCGCGCCATTGTTCAACATGAGTGTCGAACAAACCGCAGACATATCGAGATCGATCGGCGCCATTTGTATATTGCGACCAAACCTGTTTGAAACGGTTCATTTTATTATATTTCTCGATTGTGATTATATTCTGCTTACACTGTTGGAAAATTTGACTTAAATTTAACATATTTGCATGTCCCAAATTTTCAATAAAATTTTTTCAAATTTTTATATTAATAAATAACTTCATAGTAATTTGAAATAAATAAATCCTGTTATTAATAGTACGGAACTTATCTAATGAGTGCACATTGTGTTATTTTTACTCTTTTATCAGTTGTTTTAATAATTTAACATTTCAGATTAATTAACACAACAGCATATGTTAAATTAACATATAAATGCACTAAATATTTAACACAAATATTTTAATCGGCATACTTTTTAACAAGAAAACAAATTTTCCAACGATGTACGATATTAACTCTATTTTTCTTTTATATGAAAGAGAAGCTTTCCAGAAGATAAACTGATTGATTCTATTTTTATTTTTAATACTAGGGCAATCATGTTCTTTAATACTAAAATTAAGAAATCTATCAAAAAAATGAAATTGATTGGTTTATAGTTTCTTAGAGGATTATATAATATTTTTATTTATAATCATTATACTAAATTCGTCAATCTCTGGCCTAACGTCATATCGAAAATTATGCGAGTTAAAAGAAGAAAGAAGATATCGCTTCTTATTTATAATTTTATATATTATGATCAAATCTTTTTAAAACGGAATTAATTTTTTTATATTTCTTGGTCGCCATTATATCCGTCTTACAATATTAATTTTTTTTTCTTTTTTTTTTATGTGAGAGAGAAGCCTTTCAAAAGATAAACTGATCGATTCGATTTTTATCTTTATTTTTATCTTTAGAGCTCATATTCTTTAATACTAAAATTAAGAAATCTACAAAAAATAATAGAATTGATCGATTTGTGTAGTTTCTGAGAAACTTATATGATAGTTTTATTTATAATCATTACTAAATTCACCGATCTATGATCTAATGTCATATCGAAAATTATACGAAAGTTAAAAGTAGAGAGAAAATATAAAGAAGAAAACATGAAACTTGATGTGTTCTCGCGAAAAGAGCTTTTACATTTATTTATAACATTTTTTTCTTCATTTATGTATTTTTTTCTTTCTTTGATGTCATTCGACAGAGCGCATCACGGCGTAATTTAGATAAAAGTGAGATAATGCATTGAGTGTAACTGAGAAAAATGATCGTGTTACATGTGTGCTGAACTTTCCAATGTCATGACGTAAGAAGAAAACAACAATGGGTAGATACGGGTCTCCGGTGAATCCGTTATACTTTTGCGTCATCGTCCATTTTTCTGCTTTAGAGACTTTCCCGAGACACGGAACAAGTATTATGCGTCTTGTCTCCGCGTATACTTTTCCCTCATATCTTTCGCGTGCTCATCATTTTGATGATAAATAATGATAATAATCTCGATACTAGGTCATACGCGCACTACACCTGCGTTATTTGTGTATGCTATGAAAATTGCTCGCAATGCTCGCAAATAATTATTTCTCATAAATAAGTATATATATATATATACCTGCTGACAGAGTCAATATCATTTGATACCATTTACATTGTCTGATATGAGAGAGTTTTGATATATATGATATGACATATAATGATATGACAAATAACGTTCTCTATATGAATGATTTACTTTTAGCAAGAATTTAATAAATCTCTTAATAACTTAATAATGAAATTAAAAATGCAATGAACAAATACCTGATGAAATTAAGATCGTTCTTCCCGCGTTTGGGTTGGTCACCGTTTGTGGTCTTGAAACCGGATCGACCGAATCTAATCACGACATCCGGCGACTTCCATCGTGGATGCCTGCTGACCTTCGAATCGATTTCGTTATCTAATGCCGAATTATCAAAGGATTGACCGCGTCCAAATCTAATGAAGGAGGAACCCATGTTGCTACGTCTCTCCTTAGATTCGGTATCCTCTTTACGATCATCCAAATCGGTCCTTCTAACCACATATTCGAATTCGTTCGGCGATTCCTTGAAGATCCTCAGGCTACTATCGTCCTTCAAGATTGAGGAAGACACAAGCATCCAATTGCAGAGGAATGCCATTGCATTAAAAGCCCAGAGTGAAATCTACGATTAAAAATTACATGTCGGCAAAATCATTATTTATATCTGATATTTCAATTTGCCTCTATAAAATTCACAAAGTAACACGTTATATAACAATTTTTATTAAGATTTCTTTATTTTGTTATTTATTTACTTTTTCAAGCTTAATTTGCAAAAAAGCTTTGTTTTCTAATTACTTTTAAAATTATTTGTATTTTGATATTAATTACCTTTCGAATTAATTACGAATCCAATTACTTTTAAAATTATTGATATTTTGATATTTTTGTTTGTTGTGTATGTTTGCAAAAAAGCTTTGTTTTATAATTACTTTTAAAATTATTGGTATTTTAAGTATTAAAAAGATTAAAAGAAAAATCGCATTAAAGAAAAATCAACTTCGGTTTAATAAAAAAAATTGTCAAAATTAAGAAATCTCAAACAATGTTCATTATTATTAAAGAGAATTTTTATAAGTACATTTTAATGCACTTTATAAGTGCATTTATTTACTGCGCTTGTTTCTTATTATCTTATTTCTTCTTGACCTTTTATATTTAGAATCTCAAAATGTAAGACAATGTAACTTCTTTTTAATTTGATCAATTCTAATTTTCAACTTTTTATTAATAAAAATTAAAAAACATTAGTAAAACATTAATAAAAGTAGCGTAAGTAAAAAGAAAAGCAAATGTAATATATGAGAAATTAACTTTTAATTTTTAAATCTCTTGTTCAACAAATCAATCTTTGTCCTCTATCAGAGAAAATTTGCATAATTGCAAGAATAATATTTTTAATATTAATTTAATATAATTTTTACCATATTAACTACAAAATATATAAAATAATTAAAACAAAGGTTTATACTTACAAAAATATATATAAAAAGTTTAAGGTATTTAAAATATATTAAACAAAGTGTATATATATGCTGCATACGTTGTAACAATTTTATATTTATGTTTATCAAGCACAGTTTAAATTATAAACCCGTGGATAATTGCTAAGTAACTTCACTTAACAATGTGTAATTGATTTGTCGAGATCAGCTAAGATTACATAGTGCAACAGTGACGTGTCGTCCAACGTGCATCACGATAAATTATATTGACGTCTCATTATTCATATTAACATCCTGTTTAACAATATCACGGCAAAGCGAGCAAGATTAATACGCCTTACGTTACTTTAATTAATTCTGTACGCAACTGCCATTCATAATCATGTCGCCCACAGACTTTGCTACATGCATCACTAAAAAGCTGCATTTGAAAAAAAGGAATATTGATATAGATATGAGTAGATATTTTAATTAGTGAACTAATATTTATTCGTATCTATCAATAACTCGTATCTATCAAAATAACATTGTGTCAATATTAATATATTTAATTTACCGTAAGTCGATACCAAGATACTTATCACATCTAATTGAGTTATACTGGATACGCGCCAATATCGCATAAAGAAATAAATAATAGATTTTTTATTCTTGAAATCAATATCTTTTTACATAAAAAAAAAAGTTGTAGTCCCAGTAATTTTATCACAATTCATGATTAAAAATGAGAGACATCTTATGAAATCAAACAAAATGATGAAGTCAAATTTTGTTAACAAATTTAGATGATGCAATGAAGAATGGTCGCAAACATGAATAAATAATTAATTAATATAACAAAGATTAAAAGATTGCATTAATCTTACTTAATGTCGACAAAAAAAATAAAATTTTGAAAACATTTTGAAGTAGAATTTATTACATTTTGTTGTCTCTACTTTTTACAGAAGAGAACAATTTTTTTTTAAAGAGAATTGGTATTTAAGAATCATTTTTTTGCGACATTTTAAATTTTGAAATCTCTTTTTTCTAAATATTATTAATAAATTATATATATATATA
>JBCEZX010000014.1:6662880-6680172 GCA_039654345.1 Cataglyphis cursor
ATATATATTCCTATTGGCGACATCGAACAACATCGTTGCATAAATGTTCGTAATTCATGCTCATTATTGCAGGATTTAACAAGATATACTTCTCACTCCTAGATATGTCGCATCAATAAAAATCTCTTTGACAATACTTATCTCGTTAAATATGCATTTTCGATACTCTGTTTATAATATTTTTCTCGTTTTGTCTTAAACGTCAAACTACTTCTCTTAAGAAATAATTTTTTCAGGGACATTACCTTGTGATATCAAACCTTGTTATATAATTAATTAAATGAAGCTAAAATAAAAAAAGGACTCTAACCAATTCTTGCATATTCCTTCAAAGCTTCGTTTGCGAGAAAAGATATATGTAATGTTACAATTATTAATTATTTTAAAATTAAAACCCGAGATTTTCTTGAGAAAACGTCGACATGAAAAATCTGAAAGATAGTAAAAGGCATATTTGATGAGGTTTCAACTTTTAATATCTAAATTTAATATATAAACATTTAAAGTTTTAACAGTTGAAACAACTCATCAAAATATTAGAACTGGATGCTTCGCTTTTGCTTCTCTCTTTTTTGCTATAATATTAAAAAATCTTATATTACATTAAATTTAATGTAAAGTTGTAAACATAAGATTATTAAAAAAAAAATATTTCTTATTGTTTCCTAAATTTATTTCAAAATACGAATCCACATAGGTCCATCAAAGTCAAGGAAGCTCAATTTCAATCATTTCCTTTCTATCTAAACTGAATCAATTTATCTTTGAAACTATCCGAGCATAGATTTCCGGGAAAAGAGATGGGTGTTAGATTCGTTTCGGAGAAGATCCGATTTTAAACTCTTAAATGAATTTCTACTCCTATGTTCATCTTGCGCTTTACACAATCAAATAGTTTATTTGCATAATACATAATTATATTACATGATACGAGTTCGCGAGAATTTATTGACAAATAAAAAACTGTCGGCGGCCAATGTAATATATTATTTAGTACAATATACATATATGTATACTCGTTGATGCCACGCATTTTAGCACTTTTGATTTCTTATTAAAGTTAAATTAGTCCTCCCCCGCTATAGAAGCATTGTAATTAACATAGTGCCTTAATTGCATAGATATCCAACAGAATACTAGAATCATTTTTCCACAGTAACTTCCATTCTTTTGCGAGAGATGGTTTCTCGAGAAAATGAATAAAACGATAATGAAATCTCTTGCAATGGCCAAGGATCATGAATAATTACAAGGTTGCTTTGCAACCTTGTTTACATCTCTGATATTATATTATATTTACTGCTTTAAAATTATATGCTTTTTAAATTGTTTTATATAATTATCGTTTTATATAATCTAATCGTTTTATATTATGTACGTTTTATATTATGTACAATAAACGTTTAGTGAATATTTCTAATATAAGCAACATTTGTCGAAGCTTGCATTGATTAGGCAATTAAAGGAACTTTAATAGCGGCAATTAAAGAAATTTAATAGCAAGTTTATATCGTAACTGCATATATTGAATATTTTTTTATTAAAATATGATTTTATTACGAAATTTTTGACTGATTTAGAATCAATCTTTTCTTCAGACAGAAATATCAAAACATGTATTGCACGACTACATATAATGATTATAATTAAAACTATTTTTTTTATGAATACTAATTAAATTATAGAGAAAATGGATAATAAAAGCGACACAGATTATTTTACTTTTCCATTTTAATTATTAAGAGACACGTATTGTTAAAAATTAGAAAAATGGCAAACTTCCTCTACATCTAAATCGAAAAATCATTTCTAGATCGACCAAAGAAGCCATCCAGTAATTACAAAATATCTTCCATTTTGAAAAATCAGAAAATAATATAATATAAATTCCACCACTGTTAAAAAATTTGTGTTTTTTGGTTAACGAATATGCCGACTAAAATTTTCGTGTTAAATATTTAACACATTCATTTTTTAATTTAACATATTGCTGTGTTGATCAAACTCAAATGTTAAATTATTAGAACAACTGAAAAAAAATGTAAAAATAACATAATGTGCATATATTTTAAATATATTTTAAATAATAGATATGTTCCGTATTATTAGTAATAGACCTGTTAAAATTTATAAAAGAAAATGTTAAATTTATTCTAGGGTGACCATCAGTAACATTTTCCTAAATTAATTTTATCATTAAAAATAAAATTAATTGATTTTACGCAAAATTTATTTCAAATTATAAAGTTTGCATTTATTTTGTGTAGAAATATTAACATAATGTTAGTGTCATCATTCAACATATCTGCATTATGTTAAATTGACACAAAAATTGATGTGGATTGTTTGGGACATTCGATACATATTAAATTTTCCAACTAGTAACTAGAGAAAGAGTAAGTAGAGAACTACCCTGGTGGATGTGTAATCGTACAAAATAAGGGTGTACATAGTTACAATATTGTTGCAATTACATGTACAATTGAAAGGGTTCGGTTTAAATAATGTTGGAGTATCTCCGGTGGAGTAAAAGAGGTCAAAGTCATTGCGTTTCATTGATCAGCGGTAGGCGACGAAATGTCTATTCAACAGGTTGTTAACTACTTAAATCTATGATAGCCCCTTCTTGCCACTCTTGTCTGTAGCGATACCGACGATACCGCGCTTCTCACCGTAGTCAGTGTCAATTCGACGACGGTTCGCACTTCAACTCGCGATGCGGCTTTCTTCCACCATCTACTCGGCGATCACGCTTATCTTATTCAACAATGTAGTGTTGTATGCGAGCGGCACACCGGAAAGTAAGTGTGAATGGATCAATGAGTATAGCGCGAAACGTTCCAAAAAACTCGAGCCCCTTGCGATACACTACGTACCGTGCGACAATTTTGCAAAAACGTGACGACAAAAATAAAAAAATATAATATCGCATAAATTATCTTATTAATTTAATTTAATTAATAAACTATTTATTTAATAATTTAATGCTATTGGAAAGTAAGCCATTATAGCCAATCTCGCTGATATTTTTTAATTCAAAGTATATATATTTATTATAGAGACAAGAAAAAAAATTGGACAAGAAATATAATACTGTATTTACATGTCATAAAAATTATTCTTTTTACTACAAAGTATAGCTGCATAAAGATACTTCGTTTCTATGTTAACAATGTTAATATCTTCAATTCTTGAAAAATAATTACAGCAGAACAGATCTGTTTATATCTGTTTATGTAATACATTAGATAATTAGAAAATCTATAACAATCCAATCACAATTTCTACAATTATTTTGTGCGCGACATTTCTTAATAAATAAAGATACTAATAAATATCATTAATACAATTAAAACTATCAATTTATATTAGTTTTGTTGGATATCATTTATTTCAGTTTGCATACCCAAGTAGAACACAAAATCATAATAAGATCATGATGACATCAAGTAGAAGTCAATTTAGAAAAAATTATTATGACGTCAATTGATACACTTTTTATAATGATTTTGTGATAAATTTTTGACATAACAATAATTTTCTGTTTTTATTTTAAGATCATTTTTACATCATTTTTTATCAGTGACTTTTAAGAGACAAATAAAGTCATGATGATATCATTATAACTTTGTTCTACTTGGGTATATCACATTAGTGTATATTAATACATACGTATGACGTTGAAATCTGAAATAAAATTATTAAAATTACATATCAACAATATGTACTTTACACTTTACACGAATATTCAAGGTATTTCTTGTTATGAACGTACATACTTCCTTATTTATCATTTGCGGTTGCTGATTGTCGTCATTTATCCACTTGTACTGTTATTCAAAGCGAATCAAGTGAATGAATGAGCCTTAATATTTCAAAATACCATTCGCAGCCAACAATGTTGTATATTAGCAAGATATTTCAATAACATTAGACTTATTTTAACTGCAGTTTGCTTTTTTTGCGTTAAAGTTAAATAAATATAAAACACACAAAGTGTCTTACCATTTTTGCAATCTTTATTTTACTGATAGATTTTTTGATGAATTCAGTATTGGTTTTTGTGTTAGCGATAATGGATTGAATAGTTTCCAAGTTATATAAATTAAAAACAAGCTTATTTTGCTTGAGAATATATATGTAAGTAACAATATAATATTTTTTTAATTAATTTTAAATAGACTTTATTTCCATAGAATTTTAATTTTGAAAGTTATAATTATATAATATCACAAAAATTAAAAATAGTTGCAATAAAAGATGATCTATCTCGACGCTTTTTAATACAGAACCAATTCTCAATTTATCATTAAGATCTAAATCAAGATCTTTGGAATAAAAAAGAAAAAAAACAAAACAAAAAATTTAACTAATGAAATTAAAATGAACACAACACTTCAATAACTTATTATTGCAATATTCCCTTTACGAGATTTAAATAAATACACATATGAAGTATTTTACTAATAATGCAATAGGTTTTAGGTAAAACTGCATAAAAAGTAACACACCTTCGATTTTATTGCCATTTAAATATGTTGTAGGAGAGATTTTTCTGAGTAATTTCTCACAAGAAATAAGTGGATGATGGCATTGGTTTAGAAGATATAACAAATTGAAGTTTGACGTATGAAATTTAAATGTGAATGCTGTATATATTATTTTTTTATTGGAAAAAACTGTTTATCTATGTATTAACGGTTTAACATTTACGCGTTGGCGGCGAAGGAACATCTTTCCCTGCATCCCCACCAAAAATTCTAACCTAACCCAAACCTATTTTCAGTTTTAAAAATAAAAAGTAAAGTTGGATTAAGTTGGATTAGGTTATTAAATTTTTTTCACTAGGTGGTGGTACAGGGGAAGAGATTTCGCCTCTCTCTTCCCCACGTATTCAATAAATAATATTTTACAAAACAAGATTCACAAATTCGTATAGTCGCTTATTGGAAGCTATTAACGAATTACGAGAAATTGGTTAAACAACAGTATTGATAAAATATCCATAACCATCTATCCCGTAAATCATAAATGTAAACAAACATTTTTTCTACATTTGTTGTACAACATAACGTACACAAATTTTACTTTTCCTACATTATATCTGAGAAAATTTATAATATTTGAGAAAAAACATTGAAACCATGAAACTTTAATTTTTGTTATATTTTCTGAAATTCTAAATCAATGCCGTCACTCACTTATTTCTTGCGGAGAATTAGAAGAACTTCCCTTACAATATATTTAAGTGGCGATAAAATCGGAAGTGTTACTTTTTATGCTTTTTACCCTTTATTATAACGACAAATTTTTTTATGAATTTGAAATTGGTTTTTGCTCATGTTAGCGATAATAGGTTGTACAGTTTTCAAATTATATAAGTTTTATACAAGAAGAACTTGTTTTGCGAATTAAACTTGGTAAAAATAAATATGTAAGTAATATAATATTTTTAAAATTAATTTTAAGTAGATTTTATTCCTATAGAATGAATTTTAATTCAGGAAGTTACAAATATATATAATATCACAAAAATTAAAAACAGCAATTTCGATGATCTGTCTCAACGCTTTCGTTAGTACAAAAGTCTTTAATTAATCGTTAAGATCTACCGTTCAAACCAAGATTTTTGGAGAAAAAAAAAATGGAAGACAAACCATAAAAAGTGTAAATAACTGAAACTAAAACGAACACAACTCCTCGACAACTTATTATCGCGATATTCTGTTTATGAGATCATCTCGTGAATATCTCACATAATCAAGAAGATTATAATTTCCGTCATTGTCCCTCGGTGATTTACAGGGACTCCCATGTGGAATCAAACTTGGACCGATCGTTTGAAGCAAGATCTGTTTGTAAAATACGATAAGTTCGCTCGCCCGACGCAACATTACAACACGACGGTGGTCAAATTCGACATTACTATTCTTTATGTCGATGTGGCAAGTATGCGCGATATATTATAGTGCGTACGAGGATATATATTTCTATCCTATTTGATTCTACAACTGGCTTTCTCAATTTTCAGGATGACTTCAAGTCTACTATTACTGTTAATGGATGGGCTTCCCATGTAAGTATAGTTGAGAATTATATTTAATATAATTCTCTTAAGCACTAATATGCTTAACACCCTACAAAATTTTTATAAAATTTAAATAATATTATATTTCAAAAGTTCTTAAAAAATATACTAAGTTCTTAGAAAATATACTAATCTAATATATTGATATATATTGATGAAGATATATATTGATCTATATATTGATGAAGTATTGATATAAACAAAATGCTCTTAGATACAGAAAACGATTCAAAATATTATTCTGATTAAAAGGGTCAAAGAAGATTATTATTTATCGCAACTTTTAGCATCATAACGCATCTTTGTAATTAAGCGTAAAATTACAATTTTATTAGAGTAAAATTTAATTATAAATTATTAATTTAAAAAAATATATATATAATTTTCTTATATCTCATTAGGCTTTATAAGGCTTAGCAAGAAAAACATTTTTTCTATTTTTGTTTCTTATAAAATTTGAAAATTATTATATGTATAAAAGATCTCTGTCTCATATTAATTGTACATAAGATTTTTTGATACAATTTTTTTATATTTAATGAAATAATTCAGATGTTTGGATATTTTTCTGCATCATTGTTAACAATAATATGTGCCAATGATTTAATTATTTAATAATTAAGATAATTAATTAATAATTAAGATTAATTAATAATTAATAATACTGAATTTTGTGCCATTAAAATTTTATTCTCAACAATCAATTATCGTTTCGTATTAACATGCAGTTGTGGACAGACGATAAGCTCAAATGGGATCCTGCCAAATACGGCAATCTCCAACATATTCATGTAGGGAACCACGAAGTATGGCAACCGGACATTCTATTATATCACAGGTATGCGACATTGTATCTTAATTGTCGATTTAAAAAATGTCTGCACTGAATAAAAAAAAATGTACTAAATCAAAAATATTTTTTTTTTATTTTAAAAGATTTTTTATTTAAATACTTGCAAAAGAATTAATATATTACAGCAAATATATTTGAATTAGTGAAATATAAAATATTTGAATTAATAAAATATAAAATAAAAAAGGAATGTTTTACTTGCAAATAAAAAATAAAATTTGTTCTTTTATCTTTATTATACTAAATTATTTTCTTAAAAAGATATTTTGTAATTTTTGTGTTTGTTTCAAAAACTTCTTTATTTTAATAATTTTTTATCTTTAAATAAATATTTTCTTTTTATCTTTAAAAAAATAATTTTTTATATTAAAATTTTAAATATTTGATTTTAAAATTTATAATTTTTTATTACAAGCAATTAATAATTCATTTAATATAATAAAATATTTTTGAAAACAAAGCATATATTTATTCAAGTAAAAAAATCAAAATTAACAAAATGTATTTATTTGACTAAAAAAAATTTTGTTTTTACTGTAACAAAATTATACATAAATTATACATATAATTTTTGTCTAGCGGGACCGCGGGTACGGTCGAGCATTATGGTGATACAGCTTGCATCATATATCATGACGGTCGAGTTTTATGGGTGCCGCCCGCGCAATTTGTAGGACTTTGCGAGCTGAATCTTCGTCTATGGCCCTTCGATACGCAGATTTGTAATATGACATTCGGGTCTTGGACGTATCACGGCGAGCAAATTGATATGCAATTGGGCACGTCAACCGATATGGTATGGGAAAGATTTAATCGTATTAATTTTCTATATATGTATATGTGTAAAATGGAACGAATTATATGTCGCGGTTGTATCAAACAAATCCTTACATTTTATATATTTGGTAAAAATATTTTTTACAAATACATAAAAAAAATATACATCTTTTTATCTTGAAACTCAAGATTCCGATTCTATCGTTAATTTTCTCTTTATTTTTTACTTATTCCAATTATCAAAAAAAAAAAAAATATTTAATTAAATATTTTATTAATTATATACAAATACTTCATTACCTTTATTAATTATATACAAATACCTCATATCTTATCCTTATCATTATATGTATAATGTAACATATACTTCGTTTTAAATATTTTATTTTCTGAACTATTTTATTTTTTTAAGTAATAAGACATATAAAAATTAAAAAAAAAATGCCTTTGAGTTTAAATATTTGTAGTATTTTTTGTTAAATAATTTAGAGTTATATGTAATTCGAGAATATATTATATTACTGTAAATGATATTAAGATATTGATGTTTTATATAACAGGAACCGATGTACATCAAAAATGCGCAGTGGAAGCTAGTGAATCTGAACAAAAATCGCGAATCAGTCATGTACTCTTGTTGTCCGGATCCATACATCACCTTAAATTTTGAGATGACCTTAAAGAGGAATTCCGGGCTTTATTGCAGTATATTATTGATGCCTGCTGCCGGTATGTACCAATAATTAAACGTTTAAGTAATATTAAGTATTTATACCATTCAACTTTCTTTACATGTTTTTATTAAAATATCAAATATATATTTTTTTCATAAATGTATATATATATATATATATATATATATATATACACATACATATATACACGCTATTATAAATATATGTACTATTCATTTTTCCGAATGCTATACGAAATATTGTAATAACATGATTTAAAACCATAAGCCCCTGCATCATGGCAACATGCAATTGTTTTCGAGTTAAGGATATATATGTATCATATATCAGACATCGACAAACGCATGGAAATTTAGAGACTGTTTTATTATTTCTTCTGAGTATCAGTACAAAATCTGAACATAATTTTTTTAATATGATTTGGATATTATTTAAGTTCAAAGTCTGTATGCATTTTTAAAAAATCGTGTATTGTAGCACTTTTTAACAAACTTGACAAGAAAAAAAGATTGTCAACAAAATAAAAATTTTTATATACATTAAGAAAACTTTAATAAATATTTGTATAAAACTTGATTTAGATTCCCTACTAGTAACACAAAATCTTTCTGTAAATTACACATTTTTTTTGTTTCTTGCAATTGATTTTAGGGGATATTCATGACCAAAAGTTTTTGTCATAAATGAATAAAAATATTAATTATAATTATTTTCTTTTATAAATTAAAAATCATATAATTTTGTGATACTTTAATTATTTTTATAATCTGGTTTTATTTATTTGATTTTTTAAACAGCATAAACATAAAAAATTTTTATTTTTTTATTTTTGACAACTATTATTGTACAGCCAAAAACATCCTTAATTAATCCGAAACCTAAACTTATCACACACAACCTGATGCTGAATTTAATCTATTTAATTTATGATATTTATGATATGAACTTTCAGCCATAGTTTTCCTGGTTCTGGTCACGTTTTGGCTACCACCTCAAAGTGAAATGAAGATCAATGTTGCGGCTTGTACTATATTAATCATTGCCGTGTTTTTAGCCTACTTCGGCATTAAAGTACCATTATCTGCAAATCCTCCGCTCATAGGTAGACTAACGTGAAAATCTGATTCTTTCAAAATCTCTTCAATTATTTTCAATTAGTATTAAAGAAAATAAATTAACCGCATGTTACGAGAAAGTAAGAAATTTACTCGGCTTAGAAAGACAAACATGTTTTAACTTATTTGAGTCTGCTCCTGATTTGTTGTCTTCAATTTTAAATTAACAAATTTTAATAATAATTAAAATATTAATTGTTATTGTAATTTATATTGTTATAGTATATATTATATTTAAAAAAAATCTTTAAACAAATATGCTACCATAATATTTTTTTAATGTTTAGAAAAAACCAAATTTTTATTATTTATGCATTTTCCCTTTTGCATAAATAAAGAATACTAATACATAATAATAAAAAAATAACAGAATTTTAAAACTATATTGTTGCATATGCATATGCTACATTGTTTCAACATTAAATCACTCTTACCTTAATACTAAAATAATAATGAACAAAATAATTAAATGTATATAATTAAGTAATTATGTATAAATATAATTATAGAAAAAATATTTGTCCTTTTAAAATGAGTAAATGTCATACTATGTGCCGTAAAAACGACAATACATCGTCATTGACTAATATTTGCTTTTACAGTTTATTTCTATAGTGGTTGCCTCTGTCTAGTAACAATTTCGTTGGTATTATCAATATTGGTGATTAATATGTCAAAAAGAACATATTGCAGACCACTTCCACGGAATATCAGATTATGTCTATTAAGTTGGCCTGGAAAACTGTTAGGACTTTCCGAGCTTATAAGTGTGGTAATTAATTAATTATCATTTTAATGTTATTATATATTCATTCAGTAAGTGTATATGAATTATACATACACACACTCTTTCTCTTTCCTCTTCTCTTTCTTTCTCTTTCTAATTGTTTATTCTTATATTATCTATTTTTAAACATTTTATTTTGTTTGTCAAATTTTGCAAATATTATTTATATTATTCGAAACATACATATTTATGACAAGTTCTTTCCGATATATTTAAAGACTATATGTTTGAGTAAAACATTTTTAATAAAATATTTATTCCTGTGATTTAAAAAAAAAAAAATTACTCATGCACTCATGTTTATTTTAATATTTGTAATTTTCCATCAGTCTTAAAGCACTGCACGTTTTTTAATGATCATAATAACATATTCATTGATAAATTTTAACAAATTTTTAATTTATTATAATAATTTATTATAATAATTTATATTAATTATAATAATTTATTCAGATCGAATCGCGACGGCCTATGCCAGGACAAGAGTTGCGTGGTAAACTTACAGAGGAATCCACAACCAATTCGACGTCCAATATTTCAGACGACGGAGATAGACAGAATATAATTTCGCCGACAAAGAACACCACGCAATTGGAATGGATTCTCGCGGGCACGGCCGTTGATCGTATCGCCTTCGTACTGTTCTGCTTGATCCTAGCAACAATGGCAATAGTGTGCATAAGTTAGTTAGGAATAATGAAAGTTTTCTTATAAGTCGCTTTAATACATCTCGATAATCTAATATATACCCGGAATATATGTGAACAAATCATATGAATTGTTTGTTTGATATTGATTTATTCTCGTAAATAAATAGCTCTCGTAGTATATACAAATGTAAATATATATATATATATAAATATGATGTACCAGGAAAAGTATGTGAAAACACCTTAGTATTATATCGAAAATACATCGGCATCGCTTATGTTGCGATCACTGAAAAGGCTCGAACGTGAAATTCAATGAATCTCCGCGTTCTAACATATAATTATTATCATTTTTCACATAGTCTGCAGTTACATGTTGTAGTCCGGTCAGACCCAATCAATTCATACTGAGTTGATAAAGCACGACATCGCCAGATATTCGTAGAGTGTCCACAATTGTTGATTGCAATCTGTGCTTAAATTCGCCGATCATCTTACTACCCAGCCATATTGTATATCCTTCGTACTCGCATCGGATGCTATTAAAGCAAACACGAATCTGTTACAATAGAAATCAACAACGGTAAACAATATTTCTATACGATAAATTCTTTTCGCGGAAATTCGCGGAATCTTCGCGGATATCTTACGTAAGCAAGAAATCTCGGCCGGGCATCCAGGATAAATGACCTTGATGTCGCTCTTCATGATCCCACGTACCATTGTTCCAACAATTCATGACCACGTATGGCGCGCTAGTGCCGTATAAAAAACGTGGATTTAAATGCAGCGGTATAAGGGGATGAGGATAAATGGTTTTGCCCCTCTGCAGATTCACGTAAAATCTGCAAAAGATCGTGATACATCTCGTTTGCAGGGACAAACGTAGAAAAATACTGTAAACGCCGTAGATTACAATCTCAAACGCTCACGAGTGCGGAAGTAGCTTCAATCTTCCAACGATGAATAAACTAGCACCGACGCGAAATTCACTACCAATACCCACAGTGATGGGAACGTCCTGTAAAAAAAGATATCCAGTTTTGTTTATATTATACATTAAAAATAAAATTTTGACGAATCAAATAAATATATTTTATTAATTTTAATAATTTTTTTATTTAAATAAATATATACTTTATTTCTAAAAATGTTTTGTTATATTAAATAAATTATTAGTTGCATGTAATAAAAATTATAATTTTTAAAATATTTACTTATTAAATTATTTAAAATTTTAATATAAAAAAATATTTATTTAAAGTTAACAAATGATTTATTAAAATAAAGAAAATCTACGTTTTTGAAACAAGCAGCCAAAAATTAAAAAATGTTTTTTTAAAGATATTAATTTAATATAATAAAGATAAAAAACAAAATTTTAATTTTATTTGCGAATAAAAGTATACTTTGCTTTTATTTTATATTTTACTTCAAATATAAATTCAAATATATTTGCTGCTTGATTGAAATAATCAATTCCTCTGCAAGTATAAATAAAATAAAAAATTATTTAAATAAAAAATTAAATAAAAAATTATTTTAATAAAAAAAATTTTTGCGTTTGCAAAGTACATTTTTTTCAGTATAATGAATGAACACGAAATGTTATTCCTAAAGGATATTATCTTAAATGGAAAAAAAATTCAATCTCTAGAAAAAAATTAATTTTAAAAAATTATTTTTCCAATAATAAATCAATATGGTAAAACAATTGTGACGAGCATATGCAAATCTATATACAATTATTTAAGGATGTATGTGACATATCGAAATAATACTAACAAAAGCATTAAAATTTCATAGATTATTCTATTTCTCCTAAATATTTGTGCAAAAACAAAGCACAATTCTCTTAACGGTTTAGAAGTTATTTAAATATAAAGTACTATTGATTCTTATGGAAAATCGCCTATTGTAGCATTTATTGACAAATTTGACAAAGAAAAAATATTACCAATGAAATAAAAATTTTCACATATATTAAGAAAATTCTAATAAATATTTGTGCAAAACTTGATTTAGATCCACTAATACGTTTAAAAGTTATTTACTAAAAATTTTAAAAAATATTATGTCTCTTTTTCTCTTTTTGAAAATTACTCGTTTTTCATTGTTTTTTGCAGTTGATTTTAGAGGATATTCATGATCAAAAGTTTTCCATAAATTAAGAAAAATTAATTACAACTATTTTTTTTACGAAGACGTCAAAATCCATATTATTTTGTGATACTTTAATTTTTTTTATAACTCGAATTTATTTTTTTAATTTTTCAAATAATATAAACATAAGAAACATGTTTTCTTTTTAAGAATAATTTTGACAATTTTTTGCTACTATTGTACATCCAGAACATCCTTAAGACAGATGCATCTGATTCTTACTAAAAATATTTAAAGATAAAAATTTTTCAAAAACTGACTAAAATTATTTGATATATAAAAGCGCCCACACAACACAGAATATTTTGTCTTTGCAGCAATCTTGCAAAATGGAATATAGTAAATATATAGCAAATCGTAAGCGCTTTTTTCCTTTTTTTCATTTGATTTTATTCTATGAATTAATCTTTTAATTTTTTTTTATAGAAAACGATGAATCTTACTAGAAAATCCACGAGCGGTTCTTCAGTTGTTAGAATCAATGTTCGGGACGGCCGGCAAATGTTAGGATCTGGATATACAAATAAATTAAGTTGACGAGTTCTGATATCCTCGATAGTGCCATTAATTTCTAGGGCCATTATATCTGCGAGGGGTAATCTATAGCAAAAGGAACAGAAGTGCTCTCCATTCACCGCAATCTACAACGCAGAAATGATGATTAAAATCTAAAAAATTTACTTATCGTTGTAATGTAATTTTCTAAAAAGAAAAGAAAAATCATCGCGTGAATAAAGAAAATATCGACTAATTTTAATAAGATATTTTACGTGTATCACCTGAAACGCATCATTTGTGCAAAAGATCATAAGATGCATGTAGGTATTTCGGCGGAAAATGCATCCGCTTGAACCGGCAGGCGAACAAGTCTCTTCATCTCCCCAGGATCCACGTACTTTCGTGTTTCTGACGATGTAACCCCTATCCAGTCGTGGATTAAAATGCAGAGCAATATTTCCAGATGCCTTGCATGTTAAATTCACCGAAAACCTATCGCATAGTTGAATCGCATAATAAATTCGTGTAAAAGTAACGAACAAAAGTTCAACATATAATAATTTTAAAATTATTTTTAAAAAATATATATAATTATTTTTAAAATATATATAAAATATATATATAATTATTTTTAAAAAATAATACGCTCAAAAACATTGATACAATTGACAATTTCTAAGTCGCTTTCATAAAATTAAACGTTCGTTAATAATTGAAAAAAGAACTAATAACTCATTAACAATACATGTAAAATATCACATCTGTAAAATAAACAGTATAAAAAATGTTTTCATTTAACTTGATTAAAATATTTGTATTGCTAATGATAATATTATTTTTACAAGAAAGAAACGACTTAATTATCTTTCTTTCTCTCTCTCTTTCTCAAAGAAGTAAAACTTTTTTTATCAAGACTTTTTTTCATCTTGCAATTTAAAGATTACTTATATTTTTTTTAAATAGATGACATCATGATTTTCATTTACATCTATAAATGATAACAGAGATTAGAAATCTGTAAAAAGATAATATAATATATTTATTCTATAATACATAATAATTTTAATTTTATAAGAGTTTTTTTATATTTTTGTTTAAAAATAATAAATATTTTTCAGACATACAAGTCAAATAAAAATATTCTATATGTGAAAATATGTTGGGAGTAATTATTAATTATTGTAATTTTTCAATCTAATATCATATGCCTTCATAATTAAACTTTATATTAGAATTCTATATTAAATTAAAGTAAATTATATCTAAAAACTAGCTAAGAGAAATGTAGTTTTGTAATCTATTTGGTCTCTCTGTAGTTTAATTAATAAAAGCTTAGTTTTTCGATCATTTACATAAATTGTGATTCAACATTTTTATCAACAAAAAATTAATTATAAAATGGCGAAAAAATTCGACATTAAAAAAATAATGCGCTAGATGTAAATATCTATGCCTATAAAAATTTTAAGTAATAATCACATAGAAGTATAAAAAAAAATAATAATTCGAAATAAATACCTCGATGCATTTTCAGGAATGTATCCGGTGAGAATGATGGAAGATGTCGGCTTTAAAGGTTGCAGTGGAATCGGTTTGTCGACATTCTGAAATAAACACAATGTAACGTACACATCAAAATGTATCAAATACTTTAACGATGATTTGTAAATTTCCATACATAAATACTCGTCAATGTTTGTATGCGAATTTTTGATATTAATTTCCTGCGCGACAACATCTGAAATCTTTGATATCACCGCGATGAACTGTAGCAATTGTCACTGTGTATATTATCTATTTACAAGAGCATAAGCATTCGATGCAACTAATAGAAGATAAAAGTGATAATTGTCTCGATTTTATCACCCGTTACAATCGTCCAATGACGTATAAATTTTTCATAATCACATAATTTATATTAACATTAATCACTTAAATGTACAAAATATTACATATCACTGCAGATCATTAGTAATCATCGAAAATTTTCATTTTTACAATATGTATAACATTTATAAGTAAAACTGTATAAAAGGTAATACACCTCCGATTTCATCGTCATTTAAATATGTTGTAGAAGAGATTCTTCTGATTCTTTCTAATTTCCTGTAAGAAATAAGTGGAGTATTGGTTTAGAAGATGTAACAAATTAAAGTTTGACATTAAAATAGGTGTACGCTATATGATTTATTATTTTTTTATTAAAAAAAAAAATTGTTTATGTGATTGATGAAAGGGATAGGTGAAGGGGCTTTGCCCCGAGAAAATTTTAGCCTAATTCAAAACTAGTTTTCAGTTTTAAAAGTAAAATTGGGTTTGTCTTTTAAAATTACACATTTATGACACTTTACAAATCGCTAAAATTTTTTTTTTTTTTTTTTTATTTAGGTCAGGTTTTATAAATTATAATATTTTGCTTACAAAATGCGTTTTTAAAATTTTTCTACGATTTTTTTTGCTAAGTTACACGATTTTGAAACTAAATCTGTATTTTTTAGAAATAAAAAAAGAAAAAATTTTAAAAAATATCAATAGTACATTTAAGTTAAAATTTCAAGCTTTGAAATACTTTTTTATTTTTTTGACGATGATTTTTCGTCAAGTTTCAGCGGTTTAAAAATAGCCTAATTTTTAATATATGAAGTATCCCCTTTTTCTTTTGATTAATATATTTTATTAATTACTTTAAACAGATTAATTTAAAATTCTATTAGTAATTCGCGTAAAATCGATTATTGTTGACGATTCGCGTCTTTAAATGTACTGTCTTCTGCGCGCGCAGAACGGCCGCCTCCGTGCTCCGTGATACGTTGTTCCTCTATTAAATTTATATACTCAAAGACTCCGTGCAATGTTATTGCATTGTACTTCGGGAGCGCGATTACGAGATACAATTATAAAAGGTTTACAATACATTGTAAATATAACACGTTTGAATAATGTGTGCGATCCTAAATTGATGTTTATCTTTAATTATCTTTAATTAATTCCTATGCTCACCTCTCAGAACCTAGGAACGGAATAAACATCGGAAGAATCGTTGTGAGATTAAATGCGCCACGTGCATCTCAAAAACAAACATCGTACGTTGCTGTGTATTGTGAAAATGACATGTCAAGCTTCGCACAAATCGAAACTCTTCACGGAGACGACTATGACACTTGGAAGTTACAGATGAAAGCAGTGCTCATAAAAAGCGATGCATGGGAATACGTAAGCGGCGAGTGCGTAAAACCAATGCTGGAAGTCGGAAACACAGCATCGGAAAAGGCTGTAAAAACGTAGATAAAAAATGACAACAAAGCAAAATCGGATATCATATTATCGATAAAACCATTTAAATTGAAGCAAATCAAAGGACGTGTAACGTCCCGCGAAGTATGGTTGAAGCTAGAAAACATGTATCTGTCGAAGGGACTGGCTCGGAAGACCATACTTCTAAAACAGCTCATGCTTCAGCGCATGGAAGATGGAGATGATGTACGAGAACATGTGCAAAAATTTTTTGATATCGTCGATAAACTGGCTGAAATAAACGTAGAAATCAATTCGGAATTACTCGCGAAGTAGTATATGGGCACTATGGACCGTCAAAACAAACCCCCACTCCTCCCCCCTGGCGCCGACCCCCCGCTGTGTCTGGGCACTATGGAGCGTCACAACAAA
>JBCEZX010000014.1:6713095-6728530 GCA_039654345.1 Cataglyphis cursor
CTATTAATAATAATTAATAATAACAAAGCATATCTAGTGTGCAAAATTAAAAATATGTGCACATGTTATTACATATTTTTTTTCAATTGCTTTAATAATTTTACATTGGAGTTCAATTAACATAACAGTAATATGTTCAATTAGCACAACAGCAATACAAATAATTAACACAACAATAATATATATTAAGTTAACACATAAATGTGTTAAATACAAAATTTTAATACAAAATTTGTCACCAACATATTTCTTATAACAAAAAAACACGAATTTTCCAACAGTGTAAGCTAATTTGACATATTTTTTTCTGATAGATATATCCATTTCATTTCCAAAGAATCCGTTATAATATTTTTATAATAATAAATTTTTTGTACGAATTTTGTAGAATTGAATTATCTTGATTTGATTGGAATGTTGAAATTGTGCCCATTATATATAAAAAAATTAAAAAAAAAAATTAATTCAATAATAATATTTTAATAATATTTCAATAATAATAATACTTGAGCCATTTTGAATCGAGAAATATGAAACCATAAAAATTTCTATATATGATAAATATATTTGGGAAACTATAACATATATATGATAGCAAAACATTTTTCATTAAAACCATCAATGATATATTATATATACTACAGTACAAACAAATTTAGAAGAAACAATACTTTTTTTCTCTACTTTCTTACCTTTCGGATTCAGTCTTTCAGGGTTAAACCATGCATCTGAAAACAATAAAACCATACTATATAAGTATTAAATTCTTAGGCATATATGGTATAAATCATTATGAATTAAACCAAACAACAGCTGAGAGTATTTGAAAATATTAAATAACACAATTAAAATTTTAGAATAAAGTCTTTACTTATTTTTAATTAATTTTATAAATAAACATTATTTATTAAATTTTCTTTTTTAAATAAATTTCAATTTATTTAAAAGTTATTAATAAATATCTATAGAAAATGTTCACATTAAGAACATGATTCTTATAATATCTTACGCTTCTTTATTCTTTTCTTTATAATGATAAAATCCTAATTATTAAACGAGAGAAAGAGAGAGAGAGAGAGAGAGAGAGAGAGAGAGAGAAAGCAAGAGAGAAAGAGAAAGAGAGAGAGAATCATTAAATGAATTTACATACAAAGGTCTCAATTAATATTATACAGAATGATAAAAAAATCAAAATTTATACAATAGATAAAAAAATTTTTTACTGATTGTAAATCAAATAAAAAATGCCTGAAAAAAGTTATGTTACAAATTTTCATTTCAATGTTTGCAAAATATTTTCTAAATCCTAGACTTCGCCGAATCATTTAATAAACATTTTCAATTTGCTGATGTCAATTTTGTATGTTAAATTTTTCATCATTAGTTTCATTTTTTATTCGAGCATTTTTTATTCGATTTGATGATCATAGCCTGTGAATTTTTTTCTTAACACTCTATATATATAATCTTAGGACAAGTAATTCAAATTCCGAAGATTTTTATAAAGCATGAATAAAAAATCCGTACAAAAATTATTTATGCGCATTTTTGAAAAAGCCGTTGTTAATGAGCATATCAATAGATGTAAAAAAAAAGCGAATGTTCATCGTAAAAGATATGTGTAAGAAATAAAATTGAGTCGTACAAAATAAAGAACAAAACGAAATCGAGAAATCTTATAGCTATCTCACGTTATCTGACGCATATTCCTTTTTGAATTTATTTTTCAGGTTACGCTTTTATTAATAACCGTATAATAAATCGATAGAGATGAGGGATCGTTACCGTGGATAAATAGTTACGTCGTTCTAAAGGCTATCGGAGTTGCAGTGAAAAAAATTAATATCCGCTCATTTATCAAATATCGCACTTATTAAACATTTTGTGTATATAAAATTAAATTTCCATTTAATCACTAAATTATAATATACGCGTATAGAACGTGTCTTAATAATTCTGTTCAATTATTTATTTTTTTCATCTTATCGTCATCATTTATAAAAAATTCGCGTGACTGATTATCTCGCAAACAAACCTAAAGATATCTTAATATTAAATGTATGAGTGATTCATTCAACGAACCATATCTCGTAATTCTATATATAAAACTGTTCTTCTCATTTAAGAAACAAATAAGACAAGTATACGAGATAGAAGGCAGTCAAAAAGAGAAGTCAATATCCTCTCATTTAGCATATAGCATGGCGTTCTGTGTCACTCAATGTTCACATGTCATCAAGTGCACACAAGTAAGTCTCTTATCATTCATGCATGCATCTTTTTTCTTGTTGAAATAATCTCATGCAACTCACAGAATGCGTGATTTAAATATGTGCTCTTAAAACACCCAGTTTTTCCGTTATTTATTATCTGTAAATTAAATTTATTTATTCTATTTGTAATAAATTAATAAATAAATTTAATTTATTTATTAATAGTATTATAAATAAATAATTATAATAAATTAATTAATTAAATTAATTTGTTTATTATTTGTAGTTCTAAAATGTTTTATAGTAAAAGATGAACATTTGAAAAACATGATCCTATATTTTATATGTTAAAAGTAATAATTATAAAATATATCTTATTAGATTCTGTGGACAACAAAATATAATATCAATAAAAGAGAGTTTGTCACCCTAGTTGGCACAATTTTACGGCTCTATAGATTTTAATCGACAGATTAAAGGAAGGGAGGAGAGGGGGGTACCCTATCATCCATGTTACTCAAAGCATTAATGCAGTAAGTGAGCAGAAAGGTACGACAATATGACACGAAATAAAAATAAATTTGTGCGGTGCTTGAACTTCCAAAAACGTCAATAGTTTACAATGTTGCGTATATCGGTTTTATATATCGCATGAGAATTATTCACAAATCCCGCAATAAATTATAGATACGCGCGCGAATTGCAGAAAATATATTGGAAAAGTGTATTAAATCTCCCAAAATTTTTTTAAAATTATTTATTTGAATACTTGCAAAAGAATTAGTTATTTCAATCTAGCAAATATATTTGAATTAGTAAAATACAAAATAAAAGGGAAGTGCGTTTTTATTTGTAAATAAAAGAAAGACTTTGTTTTTTATCTTTATTATACATTACTTTCGTTTAAAAATTAAAAAAATATTTTATTTTTTGGCTATTTGTTTAAAAAAACAATTCTTTATTTTAATAAATAATTTTTTATCTTCAAATAAATATTTTTTATATTAAAATTGTTTAAATATATTATTTAAAAATTATAATTTTTATTACATGCAAATAATAATTTATTAATTGTAACAAAATATTTTTGGAAACAAAGTATATATTTATTTAAGTAAAAAAAAAAATCAAAATTAAACTGTATTTATTTGATTAAAAAAAAATTAATTTTTAATATAACTATAAGACGCAATCGATCATAGTGTGTATGCGCATTATGATTTCTGTCGCCTTGGAATTTGATATATTCCGCTCTAGGCTTTTGATTTTACAGGCAAAATATCGCTTCTTCACGATCAATGATGCATTGAAAAATTTATCGTTCATGGCAATAGGCGTTCGTAAAAGTTGCCTTCTGCTTATACTTGTTCCAGAAATAGCACCATGCACACATTTATGCATTTAACGATATTATATAGGTTGTATCGGATACTTCAGCAAAGTAAACGGCATACTTTTCACACAAAATGCTTTTTATCCATTCCATTTTTCAAAATTTTAAAAATTAAAATCCACAATTAATTAATTAAAATTAATGGAAAATCAATTTTATACAAATATTACTTTAATGAAACATTATAGGGGATCAATGTAGAGAATAGTGTCCGCGAATATAATGAGAATAAGGCGAAATTTCTTATTATACATATTCTTATTATACATATAACATTAATATAATTTTTTTAATAAAAGAATATCAATCACACACAATTTTTCTCCTCGTAGTTATCAATTAATATTTTTCTCATAAATAAGAGATGATATAAATATTACAAAAAGGTAGTACAAGTAGTACAAGACTGAAAAGCAACAAGTAAAATTATCATTATCTTGCCATTCCAAAACAGGCCATTTTACCTCGATAATAAAAGTAACGATAATTCTGTTACGCAATAAATGTACTTAGTAACCCGTTGTCAATATCATACTTTGGAGATGATGTTTCTACGGGATAAAGTTCAAGAGTCGTTAGTCACACGGCTGGATCGCGTGGCGTTACGTAATTCAAGGTCGCAATAATAATTACTCCAGGTTGCAACAAATCGTGACATTTAGCAAAATGTGCTGCGAAAGCACATTTCACCTATTCGCGAAATAAATGTGTGTTATAAATGCAGTATAAATTCTGATATCTGCATCTATATCTATATGATTTTCTCTATCTATATTACCTCATATTAATAACTTGATAAAATATTAAGAATCTTATTAAAAAGCATTGAATATTATGAGTTAGTAGAATGTGCAACTTTGCGGTTAACTATAACTATATAAAGCAAAATTTTGGAAACCTAAACAAGACGCCTATAAGTAAGTTGCGTGAACATTTTAAACACTTTAAACTTTAGTGTAGTATATATTTATTTCATTGTTAATACGCTGTCACAATTTAGTTGCGTCAAATGTATTGACGCAACTATAGAAAAAGAAACATTAATAAAGTAAATTAATCGCTCCTTTTTTGTGATGAATCGAATATGGTTTCTTTCGAGCAAAATGACGACAAGCGTCGCGTGTCGAAGTATTGACATTTTTTTTACAGGCACTCCATCTACGATGAGAAAAAAAAACTCAAGCGAGCTTCATAGACTCCTTCGAGGTTTAATATAAACACGAATGAAAGATATATATATAGAGAGAGAGAGAGAGAGACAGAGATGTTGACGTAAATGTTACTTGCAAGTAACCGACTATGATCGATAACCCAGTTTTTCGATCGGCGATTCTTTGATACCGAGCAAGGTGGCATCTGCGCAGAACGAAGCCTGGGTCACCGACATGGAAGTCGACGAAAATTAATTGACATCTCCCGGAATTCAATTTCCATCCGGCAAAATTTAACTACGATCTACTATGGATGTGTACCATTGACAGAGACGTTCCGATTATGAAACGTTCGAATAGAAAAAAAATGCATTTGATTTACGCGCGCCAATCATTCGTTTGTTTCGATCGGAGAAACTATCCCGGACACGTTTCGTACCGTGTCGTATCGAATCGTGTCAAAAATGATCGAGAACGACCATCCTCTGGTCCAAAAGAAAGGATAGAACAGCAAGTCAAGGGGGGGGGGAGGGGGGAGGAAGAACCTACGGGGATTTAGAATATTCCAGATGCATGGGTTGGCCGACGTGGGGTTGCTGGCGCCGGCGCCGGGTCGCTTGCAGACCTGGTTACCCTCGTCGACGCTCTTGACAGGGCACGCGTCCGAGTCCGCCATCCTTACACGCACTTTTTCGGGATCCTCGCGCGACGCGCACTTCCCTCTTCACTGTTCGCCGAGCGTGTTCGTATCGGAACGGGATGTCCTCTCCTCTGGATACCTGGTGAACGCTCGCGGAAGCAATGGCGTACGCGCGCGCGCGCGCGTTGAATGACGCACTTCGACGACAACGACGATAATGACAACGACAACGAGGGTACGATCTCGTTTAGTCTTTCTCGAGAACGAGAGTGAATTCGCGCGAGAAAAAACGTTCAAGACGTTAATTCACCACGTCTATCAGTTTCTCGGAGACAGAGTGAGAGAACGAACTGCGGAGAACACAGCGTAACTCGTACACAGCGAGATGAGGACTGAGGCTTGTTATCGACCCACCGGAGGTCTCTCGTGCCACCTCCCCGCCGAGCCCTCCCCCTCCAACCCTCTAGACTCATCGCCATATTGCTCGGAACCTCGTACCTAGAAAACTGCGTGAGGTAACCTTCTAGCAGCGAGACACTAACCGTTCCGATATTATCACAATGATACCTCAAGTGAGAGTTTTTGTGAACAAAATCCTGTTTCTTAATCGTTTCGGTAAATTAAGTGAGAAAAGTAACGACGTTATTTTATGATAAAAATAACGACAAAAGAAAGAAGTAAAATTCTTAGCAAGATTTTTTTCACTTTTGGATTCATATAAGAATAATATTGTATCTTTTATAAGCTGTATATTATGATATCATGTAGAAATATTAGAAATATTAGATACCATGTAGAAATATTAGAAATAGCATTTCTAATATTTCAATAATTTATCTTCTTATATAAGTCTTTATAAGTAGTGGAGAAACATTAAAACGAATATTGTCAAAAATAAAAAAAATAAAAAAATTTTAACTATTTACACAAATTGCTTTGTTTAGGATCGCCTTGAAAGAGTTGAATTATTTTATAATAAAAAAAAAATTAAAGATTATACATAATAGAGAAACGATTTTTTTGGAGTAATTTGTCATTTTTTAAGTGTACGTAAGTATAACTTTGCGTATCAAAATATATACTTAATGATTACTGCTTAAAAAATATTAAATTGAGTAGTTTCATACATTTTATATTTAACGATATTGCTTTGACTTGAAAACGTCAAACAATGCTGCGAGATCGAAGCACATCGAGCATCATCCGATTTTATGCACTAAAAATAAAATTTTTTCGATCAAATAAATACATTTTATTAATTTTATTTAAAATTTTAATGTAAAAAAAATATTTATTTGAAAATAAAAAATTATTCATTAAAATAAAGAAATCATGTGCTTTAAACAAATTAAATTTTTTTTAAAAGGAGTAATTTAATATAAATAAAGATTTAAAAAAAAAGAAAGAATTTTTTTACTTGTTAATAAAAAAGCATTTTGCTTTTATTTTATATTTTATTATTTCAAATATACTTTCTGCTTGATTAAAATAACTAATTTCTTTGCAAGTATTTAAATGAAAAATTGTTTTAAATAAAAAAAAAATTTTAGATTTAGTACATTTTTTCAGTATGTTGACTATAGGATATATACACACACACACACATCAGCGGAAGAGCAGGCGTGTCTCGTGTATTCATTGCTCTCGGAAATGTTGCATAGCGATTGTTTGCGCATTAATATCGGTCATATGGAGGTATCTGTCCGTGATGTTTTACGTTGCAGATTCTGTTAATGAAGAAAAGGACAGAGCCTCTACGTTATACACTATTATATTACAAGAAGAACTGTTATAGATTGGATCTTACTTTCACAAGCAAATTTCGCTTTAAATATGACTTATCAATATAAACCTTCAGTGGTAAACGGCTAATGTACACAATAACATACGTGCTATTTCTCGATCATTGCTATTGAAAGCCACACTAAGAAAAATGACGTATCCATATGATATCATTATGTGTCAGTACATTCTTATGCATAATTATAAAAAAAAGGAATATTCTATAAATCAATGATTACATAAAGAAGTATACAAATAATAAATAGTTAAACAATTAAAAATGATTTCAGATTGTTATTAAAAGAAAAAAAAGAAAGGAAACACATTTTTATAATAGAATAAATTTTATACGATAAGAAACTAATCTTTCATAATTCTTATTTTTAATTTCAAGTAAATATTTTATTAAATAATAAAAAAAAATTAGATAATTTTTTTCAAGCAATGTGCGTCGACCAACTTCAATCAGATTGAATGCATCCATCGAAAGTCAATTAACAATTACACCTGATGTTGATTACGTGACATGTGAGAAACGTCGCCCGAGACTTGCGCAATCGAACGTCTGACCGCGAACAGATCACCAAGACGACGAAAACGATAGGAAATAATACATGATTATTCTTCGTGCAACTGTGCCGTTGTACATAAATATGTGAACACAAGAACTGTATTGTCGTTATAGTTTCAACACGAGTATGAAATCAACATATTATTCCTCATATCATATTAAATATTTAAATCATTATGCTATAAAAATAAATTCATTAATCTAAATGTACATTTCATCTTTTTTTTTTAAGCTTGTCTTTTAGAACGATGATGCTTCTCCATTCATTTATCTACGTACGTATCCCTTTTATTATCGGTGAACCGCGGAACAAATGCAATGTCAGTTGGCAATTCTGAATGTGAAAGAAGCAAGACGCCATAAATAAATGAACAGGGAGGGTTGGTCTATAGGTAGATAGGGGTGGCACGCAATTCCGCAGACGAGGCGCCCACGCAAGATTAGAATAAACCCTCTCTTTGCAATTTTAACACGCCCTGTCGCGTGTGTGTGCGTGTTTAAAATTTATATTTCATTTTCGCATCGAATATTTGAAATATCTCTTTTTTTCATTATTTATATTAAGTATGTATCGGTGGCAATATTATTACCCTTTATAAAAATTATAATTATATTTGAATTGTGATTAAATTACAACAGGTTTTTCTTTTTAAAAGAATTTTTTTGAATTTATATTTAAAACTATTAATTAAAAAAAATAATTATTATCGAGCTTTGATACCTAAACTATTACATTTTTCAAATAATTTTAGTCATAGAAGATTATTTAAAATAATAAAAACAATAAAATGACATACATGTACATTTCTATAAATTTTTAAAAAAAATATTACAATAATAAAAATAAAAAAGAAAATTGGTTTTTACAAAATTGAAATAAAGAGAAGCAATCGAATCAAAAAGTATCATTTATCTATCAAATTATTTAATGGAATAATATTTATAACATATTATGTTGGATTTTTCGCACAATAATTTAAGAATAATTTTTCTGCTTTTTAAAAAAATTAAAAATACAGCAAATAATCTAAAAATAGGGCAATTTGGAAAATTAGTAATGAAATAACAATAAAGATATATAGATGCTTTCAAGTTTTTATTATTTAACTATGCTAATATTAAATTTGAAAGAGCACAATTATTTTTAACAAAATGGTTACAGCAACAAAATCGGAAAACAACGCAAAAAAATATTAAATTTCTGTATAATATGTTCTATTATTCAATAATAATGTACTTTCGTCTGACGAAAGATGCCAAAATTTCGGCAATCTCTGGCAATAACATTGCGTTGTTCGAAACATAGCCAAAGCGGTGATCTATGCGAATAATAATTTTTGGCCATTTCAGCAAAATCCCATCTGCTTGTCTGAATGGTTAAAAATAAAATGTCTATGTAAAACACACGATACATATGTAATCAATGAATAACGAAAAGTGGAATACGTGTATCTGGCCTTAGTACATTTTTTATTTATATTCAATATATCTTTTATAGTTTAATAAGATTTTGTAAAATAAAATCAAAAATTTTATTAACGCAAAACTGTTACACTTTTGTAATTTGATGTAATTATTTATTATAAATCATTCATTCAAAATAAAACATTCGTCAATTTATAAATCACTTAAAAAATTCTCTCTATCTTTTAGTGATAAATAAATAGCAATCAAATAATTGAGGAAAAAGTTTGATACGATTTCGAAAATATAATGTTTCAAATGTCACAAGAAGAAAAGGCAAGAAAATAGATGGATTTTCCAAATAAACTTCGTTTTTTTATAATATTTCAAGATTATATCATTATTGAAATTATCGCGTAAATTTAATGAAGTAATATTTGATGGCACTTTTTAAGCTAAAAATAAAAAATTGATAAAATTTTGATAAAAATGATATGCTATTCGCATAGTTACAAAAATCATATAAAGACTACTAACTCCATCTGTTAATGTCTCCGCTAAATTTCTTACTAACTTTGGTGAACTATAATATCAAGTATCGATAAAATAGAACTTACAAATAAAATAATTTATTTTAATATTTTTTTTTTCACACACATAAGTCCTTAAATTACAATAACGTGAACGTTATTTTTCTTACATAATAAAATATTTTCAATTTCAACTCTTGCACTTTATAATTAATATAGTAAATTGATATCATATTCACGTAACAATGTTTTAAAATATAAAAAAAATTCAATTATATATTGCTATATTATATCGCAAGTGTTAAAAAGCTGTTACTTTCAAATTTTATTAATGCAATTATAAAAGACAAGAAAGAATAATAACAAAATATTAATCGTGCTATTAAAATACTAAAAATAAGCAGAAATAAATTAAATGCAAACAAAAACATTTGCAAAAATATCAATCACGTTCGTTAATGAAAATTAAAAGCATGGTTCAATTAATTATATTACGTTTTCAAATTATTTTTGCGTAAACTCTTTTCTTTATTACGTGATTCATCACGTTGTATGTTTTATATACAAAAATATGCTGGATAAATAATACAATATATTGTACCAATCAATATTTTGAAACAATTAAAAAATCGCAATATTTCATTCAAAATCAATTTTAGACGCATTTTCTGGATATGACGCAATGCAGAATCAACGTAGATTACAAGCATGTATTGTACGCGATACCGCAGAATACAGAGAAACAACTGCACCGATCAATACCTATGTCCTACGACTTACAAACTCCATTCCGGATGCTTCAAAATTTTCGATTTTGATTGATAGATTTGATTGGCAGTATAAAAGGGAGTTTTGGATATGTTTTACACTAAAAAAAAATCCTAAATCTTAAAAATTTTACTTTATTAAAATATTCATTTAAAATAATTTTTTTTAATTATTTATTTCAACATTTACTAAAGAATTAATTATTTCAATCAAGCAGCAAATATATTTGAAAATTTAAAAAATATAAGATAAAAGCAAAGTATGTTTTTATTTGCAAATAAAAAATATTTGTTCTTTTATCTTCATTAAACTATTTTCTTTAAAAAAAGCATTTTTTAATTTTTGGTTGCTTGTTTCAAAAACAGGTTTTCTTTATTTTAATAAATCATTTTTTTCTTTTCAATATAAATATTTTTTTTATAATTTTTTATAAATTTTTTATAAATTTTTTATAAATTTTTTATAAATATTTTTTTATATTAAAATTTTAAATAATATATTTTAGGAATTATAATTTGTATTACAAGCAAGTATAACAAAATATTTTTCGAAACAAAATACATATTTATTTAAGTAAACAAAGTTTTCTGAGGAAGCAAAAAATCAAAATTAAGAAAATATATTTATTTAAGTATACAATTTTATTTTTAGTGCACTAATTTATACTATTAAATAAACAGTAAAATTTAAAAAAAAATTAATTTATTTCGATATATAACGCAAGGAAAATATTTACATCATCTCTCGTTGCTGAAGTCAAAACTTAAAGCGTAATAGTAGTAATAAGTATAAACAAATAAATAAACTGAAACGAAAAAAATTCTTTTTTTTTATTATTTTTTTAGTTATTTATTACTTATTGTAATAAACAGAAGAGAAAATGAAAATTTTTTAGTTTTACTTTACATATTTATTTATATTTATTAATTCATGTTGTCACTTCTTTAATTATAGCAGAAATGTAAACATAAACTAAAGTAAACAGAAAACAATAATCTCACGTTGTCACGTATTTATTTATGAGTCTCTAATTATGTCAGAAGAAATTTAATTCACTCTCTTATCGTAAGTCCATTTATAATATTTTTATTTCATGGTATTTTTTGCTAAATCTAATAATTTTAGTGTTGTTTGCAGTTTTTTGATAAAAATATTTTTATTTTTTTTGTGATTTTCTTTAAAAGGAAATAAGAACGAATAAATCTCTAAAGAACTTGCTTCCTTAATTTATCGATTCCCAAAATTTCACGCTTCCGAAGTTTTAACATTTAATTTCGAGATACCCTATATATTTATTGTTGATTTTTTTTATGAGCTCACAGCTTTTTTTGTCATCCTTAACGCACGCGGAAAAAATTTACACTTTGATGACCTACGTGGTCTTGACTCTCGATTAAAGCAATGTCGCAATGAAATTCAATTCATTGTTACTGTTTCTTAACGAGCTATATCTTAACGAGCTATATGTTGGTTTCTGATTTTTCAGTTACATATATTGTATAATAAAATTATATTATACAAATAAACTTTTTACAAATTTTACGAACAAATAAAATGTATGAACAAATGTAATTTTATTTTAAGACATTATTATATTAATCAAAACTATATTAATCAAAATTATATTAATCAAATTAATCAAAATAAAATAAAACAATATGTTGTATAAGAAGAGTTAACAGCAAAAAGAACTTTAATCATTATATTTATATAATATTTTACCTGGGTTTTACTTTTTATAATTCGATTCTTGCTATACGCACACATAAATGTGCTTGCAACTAAAAAAAAAATTTATCAAAAATTTAGCACAGATTTTCATATAAAATTTCGCCTTAAATGTCTTAAATAATTCTACAATAATAAAATTTGCAAATAAATAAAAATTTTTCAAATAAATCTTACAAAACGAAAAAAGAAATCATTACTAATCAAAGTTATCCGAAAATGAATTATGAAATCCAACTTACGTAATTGGCAGAATTTATATGGTGAATGATAGCGACAATTGTCAGAGATAAAGGACGTGGTCGTATCTTGGTAACGAATAATCACAAATATGCTTTTCAAGTACAAGTATAGTGGTCAGGCTATAATCAGTCTTTACTCGACTACGATCCAACACGTCGGTTGTCACTGATTTATCGTAGCCTTGCGATTCTTCCCGTGATTTCAAGAAAAAAAAAAGTTTTGACGCGTCAATCGATTTGAAGACCAATTAACGTTCAAATTCTAAACAGAGAGATAAATTTAAGGAGATAAGAAGTTCGAACGCGCACTGTGTGTCAGATATATCGTAATATGTAAGTAGATAGTTATTAAAAAAATTAATTTGATAAATATTTAGATTAACGTACCTATCTCCAATGACTTTGACCTTGACATATATTGTCAAGGACATGACCCTGAGTAACTTTTCCTTATAATTCCTTATAAATTTATCGGCGATCTCTTATAGTTTTTTAGTTTATATTTAATGTTAAATGTTGACAGTTTTAGTGTGTATTTTCGGTAATTATTTACTTTTAGAGAAGCAGCTTGATGGTCAGAACGACTTTGACCTTGACATATGTTGTCAAGGTCATGACCCTGAATAACAAAAAAAATTTTAGCCGTTGGTCGCTCATCATTAAAAAGGTATTAACAAAAAAATTTGAAATATACTAAAGTACATGCATGGACAGGAAGCACGCGCGCGCGCGCGTACATACACACACACGGAGGGGGTGCAAAGGGGCCTTCGGCCCCCCTCCCGCACCCACCCTCGGCAGAGTGGACCTCGCTTTACAATTTACAAAGTACATGCTACATTGTAAAGCAAGGTCCACCCTACCTACTGGCGGAAGGGGGGCTTCCTGTCCATGCATGTACTTTGATATATTTCAAACTTTTTTTGTTAATAACTTTTTGCTTTTTTGTTAATAACTTTTTAATGATGAGTGACCAATGGTTAAAATTCTTTTTATGTTACTCAGAGTCATGATTTTGATAACATATGTAAATATCAAGGTCCATCAAGGTGCTCCTCTAAAAGTAAATAATTACCAAAAATACATTAAAACTGTCAAAATTTAACATTAAATACCTAAAAAACTATAAAAGACCGCCGATAAATTTATAAGGAAAAGTTACTGAGGGTCATGTCCTTGACAACATATGTCGAGATCAAAGTCATTGGAGGTGGGTACGTTAATCTAAATATTATATCTAAATATTATATCTAAATATTATATTAATTTTTACCATTAATTTCTAAAACATTTAAGCAGATAATACGTAATAATACGTTTTACATAAAAAAAAATCATTTTTTTAATGTATTAGGTTGGCGGAAAGGTTTTTTCCTTTTTTTTTTAATATTAATTTTTTAATTTCAAATAACGAAAAAACTTTCCTACCAATGTAATATAAGAATAATTTTAAAAAAACCCTTTATTTTTTACTGTTATTTTGCGCTATTTTATTTGTTTCCAATCTTTTTGTTATACTCTGTATATCATTATCATTATCAAAAGACAATTGATGATTTAAAAAATTTTTTTAATATTCTATCATTAACATTAGTTTAAGCAATAAAATCAGCAAAAGAATGTTTCTTTAATTCAATCATAATAAAAAGTATGATTTTTAGACGAAAGTGTGCTGTGATTTTAAAATACAAAATTGATTGTGTAATAAACTATGGTGCAAAAACCTCCGCACAGTGCAAAGAGTTAATTTTAATTTAATTCTGGATTTTCACAAAAATAAAATAAGCAAACAAAACTTCTCTCTCTCTCTCTCTCTCTCTCTCTCTCTCTCTCTCTCTCTCTCTCGCGCGCGCGCGCGTGTGTGTGTATGTGCAAGCGGGGGAGGGTAGGCGCGCATGTATTATCAGTGTGTTTTATAGTTACAATTACTTGTCAATTTATTTGAATAAAGCTTTAAAACTAAAAATATATAGCATCAAATAACTCAAACAATTATTAATTGTACGATTAACACTGTGTAGAAAAATTAAGTAAAGAATTTTTAAAAATTAAATTGTTTTCTATGTGAAAACATAAAAGATTGTCTGATACATTTTGATGTTTGCAAGAGATATTCTTCATATCCTCCTTTTATTTGCACAAATACATCTTCGTGTTATAAAATTGTGAACACTTAAAAATTTATGGATTTCTTCGAATCCCTTAACAGACACCTAAGATTAGTAAAATTTATTAATTTATTAACATTTATTAATAAAAAAACTATACTAACTTTCTAAGATTACCGTAAGAAAAAAATGCAGCAAATTTAAACTAGAAGCTCGAGAGGACAAAGAAAAATAATAAGATAATGATTATGAAATATGTGTCGAAATTTGAATACGTATAAAACACTGATAAACAGTAGAGTGAACATTAAGATAATTCTTTGTTTTTATTACGTGCAAAAGAGAGAGAGAGAGAGAGAGAGAGAGAGAGAGAGAGAGAGCTATTCTCTTACAAAAATTATTCAAGTATCTAAAAAGAGCATGTTTAATATTTATTACGCGGAAACATGTAAACTTAAATTTAGATTTCTATTACTTTAGTCCATAATACTTGAGAAAGTTTTACAAAATAATATCCGCGATAAATATACAGAATATCTACAAATTATAAAATATTATCATATCTTTATACACACACACACACACGCACACGCAACGCACACGCACAAACAAACACTATACATTGTACAAATTCTTTGATCAATTTACTTTTATTAATTATTTTTTCAAATTTTATCTTTTAGAATATATTTTTTGAATCTTTTAAGATCTAAAATCTAAGATCCGATTATAAGATTGTTCTAAAACAATCTGTCATTACTAAAATAAAGTTATAAAAAACTGATGTAATAATGATCTTAATAATTATCTTAATAATAATTTTTCAAATAAAAAATAGCTAAAGTTTATATATATATATATATATATATATATATATATATATATATATATATAAAGGGTGTGTA
>JBCEZX010000014.1:6728630-6738684 GCA_039654345.1 Cataglyphis cursor
CTTGTAGCTTATCTCGAGAGCTTTTCAAAACACTATAATAAAGTATTTTTTCATTAAGTATTTTTTGAGTTATTTTAATATTAATTTAACATATTTTAGTATAAAATATAAAATATCTCGTAAACTATTTAGTTTTCGATAATTGTATGATAATACTTTTATGTACAGAATAATAAGATGAATCAAATAGTGTAAAGAAAAAATAAATAATTATTATAAAGAAATACACTGCAAATAATTGCATACTTTTTTATAAAAACAATTTTTTTCTGTACACCATTTGATTCATCTTATTATTCTGTACATATTCTAGTACATTTGTTTTTAATATTGCGGTTTCTCCGTATTCCGATTTTACGTGCCTATATGAAGCTGATGTATGTATCTTTTCATGAAAAAACTCATGAATAATTAAGAGAGAAATGTATAAATAAACACGGAATTGTTCAAAATCGGTCAGCATCTCATATCATAGATACTCGTACATTAGCTTTCTCCCTGACATAAACAGTTAAAAAATTTTTAGTTCCATTTTCTTATTATTAAATAATGTTTTAAAAATTATTATTTTTATTACATACAACTAATAATTTATTCAATATAACAAAACATTTTTGGAAACAAAGTATGTATTTATTTAAATAAAAAAAATTAAAATTAAAAAAATGTATTTATTTGATCGAAAACTTTATTTTTAATATATATTTCACGCTATTAAAGAAATTTAAAAAATCAATCAAGATGCTACTCAAAATAAAAATTATGGTTATATGGTTTCAATAATAAAAAAAATATTTAATTTATTTTCACTTATTTTACTTTTTTTACTGTTTTTACAAATATACAATTGCACTTATTTTCATTTTCAAAATAGTTTTCAAGATTTTTTTTAGTATATAATCAAGATTTCTCCAAATACTCACCCCCTATATATAATAATTATAAAAATATCTCTCTCTATTATAATTCTACAAAATATTTTGATCTTATTAGATTCTGAAACAGTCTCTGCATGTTTTTGCAATTCGAGATCTACCGCTCTCTAAAAAAAATGTGAAGGATACACATGCACATAGCGTGAATCATGTATAAAAATACTCCTTTACCAAGCCAATGAAATATAGATTTGTATAAATGTATGCGTAATACTACTACATATATATAACAGTCGATGACGAATAATACGACGAATAATACGATTCATGAAACATACGTCATTGAAGAAATCGGACATAGTTGATAAAATTCTATCACCGATAAAATTTAAAATCTCACAAACATATAATAAAAGCATGTGAATACAATATGTCTCTTTCAATTACTAGTTTTTTCAAAATAATGTTAAATGATTTTTACATAGCAAAAATTTTTATATATTTGTAACTTTGATTGTAACATTTTATACTTTTGTAACAAAAATTTTTCTATTAAAATTTATACTTTTTTTAATTGGTTAAAGGTTAAGGATGTTCTGGATGTATAATAGTAGCAAAAAATTGTCAAAATTAAAAAGAAAATATGTTTCTTACGTTTATACTGTTTGAAAAATTAAAAAAATAAAGAGTTATGAAAAAAATTAAAGTATCACAACATAATATGGATTTTGATGTCTTCGTAAAAGAAACTAGTTGTAATTAATATTTTTCCTAATTTATGGCAAAAACTTTTGATCGTGAATATCCTCTGAAATCAACTGCAAAAAACAATGAAAAACGAGTAATTTGCAGAAAGAGAAAAAGAGACAGATAATATTTTTCTACAATTTTTAGTAAATAACTTTTAAACGAATTAGTGGATCTAAATCAAGTTTTGTACAAATATTTATTAGAATTTCCTTAATATATGTGAAAATTTTTATTTCATTGGTAATTTTTTTTTGTCAAATTTGTCAATAAGTGCTACAATAGGCGATTTTCCATAAGAATCAATAGTAACTTTAAATTTAAATAACTTCTAAACCATTAAGAGATATATGCTTAGTTTTTGCACAAATATTCAGATGAAATAGTAGGACAATCTATGAAATTTTAATGCTTTTGTTAGTATTTCGATATATGTCATATACATCCTTAAATAATCATCAATAATAATCTTATATTTGTTATTGTCGATCTGTTCTCCTAAACATAGCTTGTTTACTAACAACGATTGATTTTCTATATATACATATATCATTAATTACTATACAAAAAATATAAATATTTTAATATTGCATTGAAAAATAATGATTTTTGATCGACTACAAAACCTATATATATAAAATATTCTATAATGTATAAACACCCTATATTTAAATACTACATTTTGCAAAACTCTTTCAAATATTGTAGATTAGAATAAAGAATAAAAATAAAAAAACATGATGCATCATATAATAAATATAAAATATGCTCTTTTTATATTGAAATAATTCTTAAGAGTAATTACAAGTCAAAAATTTCTTTTTCTATGAAGCGTTTGCCTTAATTTTTATTTAGAAAATTCTATAAAATTTTATCATATAAGAAATGATAAAAATCCGTAAATATTTTCATAAAAGATAGAAAAACAACATGTCGACAAAAATAAATATGCATGATCCGGAGGGCACATTATACAGGATATCCGGTAATTTTTGACACACTCGAAATGTGAAAATAGATTGGGTCAAACTGAAAAAAAAAGTCCTGTACCATTTTTCTCTATAACGCTTAATAAAAGAGTTATTATTGAGTTATTATTATTTATGAAGCGTTTGCAGCGTGTTTTTCAGTTTGCATAGGACATGCAATAAATACATGGAGAACCGAAATGTGTCTCCTACGGATCGATATAATGCATGGCAGGTGATTTTAACCCATGATGTCATATAGAAGCCATACGGAATGGTAGGATTATCGGTTAACAAGACAATATGTTGTGCAATGATATTGCGCAATAATCTAAAATTCCTCTTGCACTGTTCGTATAGAAAATTTTTCGAGAAAAAAAAATTGACCTTTTAATCTCTCTCAAAGATTCATCTACTGTTATCATGTAAATGCGAGTTGCAGATATTATTAAAATATATACATATATGAATATGCAATAGTGAAATTTTTCCGTTTAATATACATGTTGCTCGTGACTGTTATTGTCGCCGATCAATTCGCTATTACATAATATTAACCGCTTCGTAACTAATTGGTACTCGAGAAGTTATTGCCTTTGTCAACAATTTTCTGCGCGTTTCCCGCGAAATGCATTATTCCTTAGTCGTTAAGTAGAGCGTGACATTATGTAGGGCAAAAATATATACGCAGGTTACAGCTATTTTTATAAGAATTGCGCATAGAACGAAAGATAGATGAACAAGTATCACGTCAATGGCACGCTGTAACCAAGCGGAAGCGCTTCCAAGCACGGTCGAGTTTGTGCATCGCCACTAAATTAATTAGCATTTTCTTGTCAGGACTCTTTCGTTTCACGAATATTAAACGGCAAACGGTAATCGATTACGCAAAGCATTTAGATACACTATTAAAAAATTTGGCTTGAAAACATATATCGCATGTCCCAAACAATCTACACAAATTTTTGTGTTAATTTAACATGATATAGATATGTTAAATGATATTAATATTATGTTAATATTTTAACACAAAATAAATGCAAACTTCATAGTAATTTATTTAAAAAAATTTTTGTGTAAGTTCGACATAGTTTTAATGATAAAATTAACTTGGAAAAATATTATTGACAGTCTGTAGTCACTCTCATTACTATTGTAGAATAAAATTAACATCTTTTTTCTGTAAATTTTAACAAATAAATTCTGTCATTAATAATACGGAAAATATCTGTTGTAAAATTAAAAATATGTACATTATGTTATTTTTATCTTTTTTTAGTTGTTTTAATAATTTAACATTTGAGTTCAATTAACAACAGTAAAATATGTTAAATTAACATTTAAATATTTAAAACAAAAATTTTAACCGGAATATTCTTTAATAAGAAAGCACAAATTTTCCAACAGTGTATTTGTGTTATAATAATATTATTTTTATCTAAATTTTTCATGTTATTATTCTGACAGTCGTTCAACGTAAAACATTTTCTTTTTTTGTCAATAATACTTGAAATCATGTTAAAGTTTTTTTAGAATCGAATAACTCTAGAAAAAAATTGAACGTATTAAGATTCATTATTAAATAAGACTTAGCATATCAATTACATATTTTAAACAAGTGTAATAAGGAATATACATATTTATCCTTGATACTTAATATTTGAGTATAATTGCTGGCTAAAAATGAGTTGTTTTATATTCAAATTTATCTTTTTTTATTATAGATCATTAAATTCCATTCCTTTATTCCATATTTATCCAACTTTAATTTATTAGTAGTAGATTGTTCTATTTCTATCTTAGCGTATAAATAAACTTATATCAATTATTTGCAACACATGTTGCAATAGGACCAAGAAAATTAATTGCTGAGAAAAACAATCGATCAAAACTGCTTTATCTTTTAGTTTCTGCAACATTTTTAAAAATTTTGACTTGGATTGAAATTGATAATATAATTATATATATTGAATAATATATTGATAATAATTTGTTGAAAGAATTAAACACACATAAAAAACATTTTGCAAACAAAAATTACAAAGAAGATAATTAGTGAAGAGAATTGCATCATTCGCGAAGTATTACGCATTAAATAAAAAATAAAATAATGTGATTCTTTTAATAGAAAAAGCAAGACAAAAAAATTAAATTATTTTATCTCTATCGCTATATTTTATTCTTTTATATTAAATTATTTTATTTCTATCGATATATTTTATTGTTTTATATTCTATAAATATGAGAGACGATATATATCAACGTTTTGTAATACTTTTAATAAAATATCTAAATATTGTGATAAAGAAAAATAATTTTTAAATATATTTTTGTATCTTAAAAGATGCACTCTTATCAATAAAAATTAAGAAACACAACATGGAAATTGAATTAATTTTATTTATACATTTTTGTATATATATATATATATATATATATATATATATATATATATATATACAAAAATGTATAAATAAAATTAATTCAATTTCCATGTTGTGTTTCTTAATTTTTATTGATAAGAGTGCATCTTTTAAGATACAAAAATATATTTAAAAATTATTTTTCTTTATCACAATATTTAGATATTTTATTAAAAGTATTACAAAACGTTGATATATATCGTCTCTCATATTTATAGAATATAAAACAATAAAATATATCGATAGAAATAAAATAATTTAATATAAAAGAATAAAATATAGCGATAGAGATAAAATAATTTAATTTTTTTGTCTTGCTTTTTCTATTAAAAGAATCACATTATTTTATTTTTTATTTAATGCGTAATACTTCGCGAATGATGCAATTCTCTTCACTAATTATCTTCTTTGTAATTTTTGTTTGCAAAATGTTTTTTATGTGTGTTTAATTCTTTCAACAAATTATTATCAATATATTATTCAATATATATAATTATATTATCAATTTCAATCCAAGTCAAAATTTTTAAAAATGTTGCAGAAACTAAAAGATAAAGCAGTTTTGATCGATTGTTTTTCTCAGCAATTAATTTTCTTGGTCCTATTGCAACATGTGTTGCAAATAATTGATATAAGTTTATTTATACGCTAAGATAGAAATAGAACAATCTACTACTAATAAATTAAAGTTGGATAAATATGGAATAAAGGAATGGAATTTAATGATCTATAATAAAAAAAGATAAATTTGAATATAAAACAACTCATTTTTAGCCAGCAATTATACTCAAATATTAAGTATCAAGGATAAATATGTATATTCCTTATTACACTTGTTTAAAATATGTAATTGATATGCTAAGTCTTATTTAATAATGAATCTTAATACGTTCAATTTTTTTCTAGAGTTATTCGATTCTAAAAAAACTTTAACATGATTTCAAGTATTATTGACAAAAAAAGAAAATGTTTTACGTTGAACGACTGTCAGAATAATAACATGAAAAATTTAGATAAAAATAATATTATTATAACACAAATACACTGTTGGAAAATTTGTGCTTTCTTATTAAAGAATATTCCGGTTAAAATTTTTGTTTTAAATATTTAAATGTTAATTTAACATATTTTACTGTTGTTAATTGAACTCAAATGTTAAATTATTAAAACAACTAAAAAAAGATAAAAATAACATAATGTACATATTTTTAATTTTACAACAGATATTTTCCGTATTATTAATGACAGAATTTATTTGTTAAAATTTACAGAAAAAAGATGTTAATTTTATTCTACAATAGTAATGAGAGTGACTACAGACTGTCAATAATATTTTTCCAAGTTAATTTTATCATTAAAACTATGTCGAACTTACACAAAAATTTTTTTAAATAAATTACTATGAAGTTTGCATTTATTTTGTGTTAAAATATTAACATAATATTAATATCATTTAACATATCTATATCATGTTAAATTAACACAAAAATTTGTGTAGATTGTTTGGGACATGCGATATATGTTTTCAAGCCAAATTTTTTAATAGTGTATCTAAATGCTTTGCGTAATCGATTACCGTTTGCCGTTTAATATTCGTGAAACGAAAGAGTCCTGACAAGAAAATGCTAATTAATTTAGTGGCGATGCACAAACTCGACCGTGCTTGGAAGCGCTTCCGCTTGGTTACAGCGTGCCATTGACGTGATACTTGTTCATCTATCTTTCGTTCTATGCGCAATTCTTATAAAAATAGCTGTAACCTGCGTATATATTTTTGCCCTACATAATGTCACGCTCTACTTAACGACTAAGGAATAATGCATTTCGCGGGAAACGCGCAGAAAATTGTTGACAAAGGCAATAACTTCTCGAGTACCAATTAGTTACGAAGCGGTTAATATTATGTAATAGCGAATTGATCGGCGACAATAACAGTCACGAGCAACATGTATATTAAACGGAAAAATTTCACTATTGCATATTCATATATGTATATATTTTAATAATATCTGCAACTCGCATTTACATGATAACAGTAGATGAATCTTTGAGAGAGATTAAAAGGTCAATTTTTTTTTCTCGAAAAATTTTCTATACGAACAGTGCAAGAGGAATTTTAGATTATTGCGCAATATCATTGCACAACATATTGTCTTGTTAACCGATAATCCTACCATTCCGTATGGCTTCTATATGACATCATGGGTTAAAATCACCTGCCATGCATTATATCGATCCGTAGGAGACACATTTCGGTTCTCCATGTATTTATTGCATGTCCTATGCAAACTGAAAAACACGCTGCAAACGCTTCATAAATAATAATAACTCAATAATAACTCTTTTATTAAGCGTTATAGAGAAAAATGGTACAGGACTTTTTTTTTCAGTTTGACCCAATCTATTTTCACATTTCGAGTGTGTCAAAAATTACCGGATATCCTGTATAATGTGCCCTCCGGATCATGCATATTTATTTTTGTCGACATGTTGTTTTTCTATCTTTTATGAAAATATTTACGGATTTTTATCATTTCTTATATGATAAAATTTTATAGAATTTTCTAAATAAAAATTAAGGCAAACGCTTCATAGAAAAAGAAATTTTTGACTTGTAATTACTCTTAAGAATTATTTCAATATAAAAAGAGCATATTTTATATTTATTATATGATGCATCATGTTTTTTTATTTTTATTCTTTATTCTAATCTACAATATTTGAAAGAGTTTTGCAAAATGTAGTATTTAAATATAGGGTGTTTATACATTATAGAATATTTTATATATATAGGTTTTGTAGTCGATCAAAAATCATTATTTTTCAATGCAATATTAAAATATTTATATTTTTTGTATAGTAATTAATGATATATGTATATATAGAAAATCAATCGTTGTTAGTAAACAAGCTATGTTTAGGAGAACAGATCGACAATAACAAATATAAGATTATTATTGATGATTATTTAAGGATGTATATGACATATATCGAAATACTAACAAAAGCATTAAAATTTCATAGATTGTCCTACTATTTCATCTGAATATTTGTGCAAAAACTAAGCATATATCTCTTAATGGTTTAGAAGTTATTTAAATTTAAAGTTACTATTGATTCTTATGGAAAATCGCCTATTGTAGCACTTATTGACAAATTTGACAAAAAAAAATTACCAATGAAATAAAAATTTTCACATATATTAAGGAAATTCTAATAAATATTTGTACAAAACTTGATTTAGATCCACTAATTCGTTTAAAAGTTATTTACTAAAAATTGTAGAAAAATATTATCTGTCTCTTTTTCTCTTTCTGCAAATTACTCGTTTTTCATTGTTTTTTGCAGTTGATTTCAGAGGATATTCACGATCAAAAGTTTTTGCCATAAATTAGGAAAAATATTAATTACAACTAGTTTCTTTTACGAAGACATCAAAATCCATATTATGTTGTGATACTTTAATTTTTTTCATAACTCTTTATTTTTTTAATTTTTCAAACAGTATAAACGTAAGAAACATATTTTCTTTTTAATTTTGACAATTTTTTGCTACTATTATACATCCAGAACATCCTTAACCTTTAACCAATTAAAAAAAGTATAAATTTTAATAGAAAAATTTTTGTTACAAAAGTATAAAATGTTACAATCAAAGTTACAAATATATAAAAATTTTTGCTATGTAAAAATCATTTAACATTATTTTGAAAAAACTAGTAATTGAAAGAGACATATTGTATTCACATGCTTTTATTATATGTTTGTGAGATTTTAAATTTTATCGGTGATAGAATTTTATCAACTATGTCCGATTTCTTCAATGACGTATGTTTCATGAATCGTATTATTCGTCGTATTATTCGTCATCGACTGTTATATATATGTAGTAGTATTACGCATACATTTATACAAATCTATATTTCATTGGCTTGGTAAAGGAGTATTTTTATACATGATTCACGCTATGTGCATGTGTATCCTTCACATTTTTTTTAGAGAGCGGTAGATCTCGAATTGCAAAAACATGCAGAGACTGTTTCAGAATCTAATAAGATCAAAATATTTTGTAGAATTATAATAGAGAGAGATATTTTTATAATTATTATATATAGGGGGTGAGTATTTGGAGAAATCTTGATTATATACTAAAAAAAATCTTGAAAACTATTTTGAAAATGAAAATAAGTGCAATTGTATATTTGTAAAAACAGTAAAAAAAGTAAAATAAGTGAAAATAAATTAAATATTTTTTTTATTATTGAAACCATATAACCATAATTTTTATTTTGAGTAGCATCTTGATTGATTTTTTAAATTTCTTTAATAGCGTGAAATATATATTAAAAATAAAGTTTTCGATCAAATAAATACATTTTTTTAATTTTAATTTTTTTTATTTAAATAAATACATACTTTGTTTCCAAAAATGTTTTGTTATATTGAATAAATTATTAGTTGTATGTAATAAAAATAATAATTTTTAAAACATTATTTAATAATAAGAAAATGGAACTAAAAATTTTTTAACTGTTTATGTCAGGGAGAAAGCTAATGTACGAGTATCTATGATATGAGATGCTGACCGATTTTGAACAATTCCGTGTTTATTTATACATTTCTCTCTTAATTATTCATGAGTTTTTTCATGAAAAGATACATACATCAGCTTCATATAGGCACGTAAAATCGGAATACGGAGAAACCGCAATATTAAAAACAAATGTACTAGAATATGTACAGAATAATAAGATGAATCAAATGGTGTACAGAAAAAAATTGTTTTTATAAAAAAGTATGCAATTATTTGCAGTGTATTTCTTTATAATAATTATTTATTTTTTCTTTACACTATTTGATTCATCTTATTATTCTGTACATAAAAGTATTATCATACAATTATCGAAAACTAAATAGTTTACGAGATATTTTATATTTTATACTAAAATATGTTAAATTAATATTAAAATAACTCAAAAAATACTTAATGAAAAAATACTTTATTATAGTGTTTTGAAAAGCTCTCGAGATAAGCTACAAG
>JBCEZX010000014.1:6752867-6765367 GCA_039654345.1 Cataglyphis cursor
TATATATTTCAGGTATTGTCCCATATTGAAAAAATTGCGGATTCATTAGGATTAAGATATTCGAAAAAACCTCGTGTTACGACAAAAATAGAATATTATTCCGACAATGAAACGGAATGACCTACCTCATAAAATAATAAATCGTTAAGAAATTTATTTCTGCAGAGAATAAACTGAAATAACCAAGAGCTTTAAATGTCACAAAATACATGTAGATACAATGCATTCGTTGATATATTATATAAGAAGACTATTACAATTATTATAACAAAAGCTCGTGCTTTTATAATGATTCGAAAAAATGCAAATGTATTGATATTTATAGTGATTCATACGCTTGTAGCACAATGATAATTGATATGTGTTGAACAAACAAACAAACTCGATATCATCAAATACCTATGTTAACAAATTATATTGTACATATTGTTAACTTTATTGTATGCAAATTTTCACAGTATTCACATACATAGTTAAAGAAACATTCAACTCTAGAATCACGTTAAACAAAGATTAATATAAATATCGCGAATAGCAAAGCTCATACACCAAATTTTCTTTGTTTAAATTAACATTCATTCATCGCACTTATATTATGCTCTACAAGGAAAAAATCGATAGACAAGAACGTCTACAAATCTGAATATGTAATGAATAAATCCACGCACTCTGTACTCTTTATTAGAGCTAACTTTGATTATTCATGTTTTATATTAGTAGAAAACTGTCTAAAACGCGGTTGCTTCCAATTATTAAAAAAAAAATGCTTTTATACAAAATCAATTTTTGTGCATATTTGTTACATTCCAACTTAGATCAGTTTCATAGTTGCTGTAGAATAATAATTCCTGTTAACGTAACATTTATCGATTGGTGTAACGAAAACAATCTCTAAGGCACCAATGTTACTTTGGCTTTTGGCATTAGAATATAAGTTAATCAATGATTAAATTAATACTTATTGACAAAAGTTTTAAGTCTCGCTTATAACCAAAATAACATTGGTACAACTAGGCCTAAGAGAACTGATTATTATTATAGGTTTCAATATTCGTTAAAATTAATAAGCAGACTTTTTAGTCTTATATTTAAATGTCACATATCAACACTATTTTTATCGCTAAGTGAATGTTAATGTTTGTCTTCAAAATAACTTTTTAAAATTTCGTACTTGACATATTTTTTTTTATAATAAGAATTTTTTATGTATAAATTTTAAATGAGAGATAATACGTAACATTGATGATAAACAATACAACAATAAAAATATCTCAAATCATTTCATTGAATCGCTTTCAAACTTCATTTTTATTTTATTAAATGTACTGCCACCATTATGATCTCTTAGTATTTATGAAAATACATGATGACATTGATAAATCAAATGATATTAGAATGTAACATGAGAATTTGCATAAAAAAAATTAATCATGTTTGAATATATGATTGTAAAAAAAAATAATTGGATATATATAGAGAAACAGTAGGCACATATAGTGAACCATAACAGTTTTAATTCTTACATAAATATTCAATACAAAATATATCAAATTTATATGTCTTATTATTAGATCTTGGACGCAAATTCAAATGATTTGTGTGAAATTATTTGAATAATTTAAAATAAAAATGAAAAGGTTTGAATTCACATTCATATTTTGAACAAAATTAAAATTGAATTATTTAATTGATTTAATATCGAAAGATGTGATTGTTTGAATAAGCATCAAGAAAAATTTGAGCGAAAATAATATTCACTGCAAACAGGAATACTGGATGTGTTTGTTTCTCATCATATTGTCTAATTCCACTTTGCTATGTTACACATAAATTTAGGATCATAAAATGTTTAATTCAAGATTACAGCACAATTTAATATTAAAGCTTAAAATTCAAACTGTTCAATTGTCGAAAAATACCGAGCGCTAATTATTACCATATCAAATTATACAAATAAAAAAAGCATAACTGTGTATATTAATCCCTAAACTTGAGTGAAAAGAAATTTTGTATTTTCATGTGCAGAATTACTTTAGATCTTTTATAATTAAAAGTAGAATTAAATTTTGGCATATATCACGTAGAACAAGCTATCTAAAAGTATCTTGTTAAACAAAAGTAGTAAAAGTCTTTATATAATATTTAAGTGCTTACACACACATATAAAGAAATATCTGTATTTAAAAAAAAATAGATTCGATTCTATTATTATTATTTATATTATCATCTAATTAGTCTCTAATTCGAAATATTACTATAAGCTTTTTAAAAACATTCCATCACTATTTGCAAGTACAGAGATAATGCATATAAGTCTAGTATATCTTCATGATTTATATATATAAAATTTTTCCAATTTCGATATGTATTTATATAGCTAGTTTAAATTAAAAGTTAAAGATAATTGAGATATAGTCTAAAGTACAACTAGTTAATTAAAAATATGAAAATCCAAAATGATTAAAATAAAAAAACGGAGATCATAAATGTTGTAATTATTCTTAAAACGCTTCAGTTATGCTATTTTCACGTTTTTAATTAAATAATTTTACATGTTATGTGTTAAATGTATCCAGTACTTGTTGCTGAATGAGGCTGTTTATTGGCACAAATTGCATTATGTCAATCACATATCAATTTTATATATATCTTTTATTACACAAAAATATATAATCTAATAATAAAAGATTCTTGACAATCCAATAAATTCAAAATTCTGTAGACATAAACCAATGTGTCTACTAGTTGTGCACTTAACGCGAAATATATTATTCTAACTTTATGTTAAGTGCCACATTTAATACAAGAATTCTGAATTTTGTATAATATAAAGTTCTCATTCAGTATAATTGTATTAATTTTAATAGGATAATTTATGTACATTTTTAATCCTAAATCGCTATGATGTAATGATAACTTATAATTGCAGATGCATTTTAATACACTTCTACAAAATAGCTGTTCCTGCCTTCACAAAATGGACAGTTATTATCTATTCTTGTCAGATAGCTTTTCGCAATTTTCACATATATTATTTCGCATATATAAATGCAAAAAAAATATCATATGTATGTACACAAATCAATTGCTATAATTTGTAAACCTACTTTTTAAATTAACAGTCTTAAAATGCATTAATGTCATACTTTAAGTAAAATATTGCGAAGCGAAATTATTTTTATTAAGAAACGAAAAGAATTTTTTTTTAAATTAATGCTCCCTCTTTTCGGTGATTGTTTAAAAATAAATCCATAAAAAATATCCAGGAAATAAAAATTCTTGAATCATGGATTTTAAAAATTTTCTTCGATTTCATAGTATATAATACATTTCTAATAATAAATAGGGCTATTTTTGTAATTAGCAAAGCAAATGCTTTTGGCAAAATATAATATTACTATATACAAACAATTGAACTATTATATATTGAAACTCCCTTACATATTTTAATACATATATGAATGTGATATTATCTACAATTAACTGAAGAATGTAATTTTATCATCCATTTAGTTTCTCAATGCTCAATTTGTGAAATGTGCTATTTTTAGAGAATTATAATTCAAAAATTATTAGTATTTCAATATTCTCTCTGTAAGATTTGACAAGGCACCTTGAAACATGATTTTGTATTTTATTGAGCGTAATTGATTTTATTCAATATTTACACGCATTAAAATATTTTGTATTTTGGTAAGAATAATACTGTTTGTACACGTGCAATTTTCTGGATAATATGGAGGTTCTATCGATACATTATTTTCAATTAACAGGATATCATTCTCTTCTTTGACCGGAAATCGATTATCCAATAATAATTGCATAACGATATTCTTCCTTTTAGTAATCATCGCTTGTGAAAGTTTTGCAGGCAGGAATAATTCTGGTATGATTTTTATCGTTTTCGATACTGCTTCGATATTCTTAATGGCATGATCGAATATTATCTTTAAACGATATTCCGTAGGTGTTTCTGATTGTAAGAGCACAACGCTGTAAAATAATATCAATATTTACAATCAAAATTAATCACTTCAAATTCAGCAAAGATAAAGGATCATAAAATTGTTGTGAATTACAATTAGAAGAACTAAACATATATATATGAAATAAATGTGACGAGAAAATATCAAAACTTTTTTTAGACATTTCCAAAAATAAAATATTATGGATACAAATAAAGAGAATACAAAATAAAATTCATAAATTTAAAGAAATTATAATAAATTTAAAGCTTATAATTTTTTTATATAAACAAAAAATTATACAATAATCTATATATAAAAATAACAAAAAAGTTTTTAAGTATAAAATCTAATTCAAATTTTATAGGCCAAATTTATTTATTATAATTTATTATATTTTTATATAAATGAGAAATAAGAATATATATGCATACACCATACATAATAAACATGTCTGTAATAATTCGATTATTAATTAAGATTAGAGGATGTTTTTTTCAAATTAAAAATTAGTCATCAATTTATTATAGAATTATATATGATTAAATTAATTCAATAAATGTATTCTTTTTGATAACCTTTCCGATACCGGATCAATTGTATAAACAATACCACAGTAGACATTTTCATCCTTCATCGTTATCTTAACCTCTTTTCCGACATAATTAATGAATAAAATTGGATCATTTTTGTACACTTTATGCAAAGAATTTAAATTATCTTCTTGCGAGCTCATATTGAAGTTGTAGGAGACCTTAACAGAATCAATAATTGATCAATAATATATAGGGTGAGGCAAATGAAACGTTACAAGCTAATAACTCATCTAAAATAAAAAAATGTTGTTTATGTTAGCAGTCAGGTTAGATTAGATTACACAAAATTTTTTCTCATGAACAATTTTTTGATTTGACAAATATTTTTATATAGAGTTAGTGGCTTATAATTACATTTTATTTGCCTCACCCTGTATATCAGAATTTATATCACGAACGCTGCCTGCATTGTGAGTCTACCTGTCACGAACTGTCAGCTGTCATTAAAGTGTTATGAACGCATGCAGCTATAAACAGCTGTAGTAAGCATCTCTGTGAATGCATATTTAAAAGTAATGATTGTGAAAAAGTAAAATTTTTCGAAAAGTCCATGTTATTTAGTTATGACGGAATATAAATCATTATAATAAAATTGATTTAAATGCGATAAAATTATATATACACATACATAAAAAAAAATCTGATGAATATCTAACCTTTAAAATACACTTCAAAATGGTGATATATGGTGTTTACATCGTGTCAAAATCTGGCGGTTTAATTTTTAATCACGATCACAATGTTCCGAAAATTGAAGTCGAAAAGTCTTTTAACTTTCCACTCGATATTAAATTAAGTTACGAAAATAAAAAAGTAGTGGTAGTTTTTGGACAAAGAGACGGAATAAATGGTAAAGTTATATTCCTTATTATTTGTTATAATTTCTTACTGTAATTATACAGGATGAAAAAAAGTGTTCCTCAAGTTTTGCAATATTTATTGATCGGCGTTGAGACGAGTTTTATATAAATTTGTATATTTATGAAAATTGAGATTTAAAATTTTTTAAATATCTCTGAAGTACACATATCTTAGAACAATCTCAAATCTTCTCTTCTAATCGATAAAAGTAATATTGCCACTTTTGTGTTTCGCATGTAATGTGTCTTTATTACAAATAATAGAGAATTATAATTTTATATCAGACAAAAATAAATTAATAATTATTAAACGAAGAAATACAAAATAGATCATTTATAAAAGCAATAACTTGCTTTGTAAGTTTGTAAATTGGAGCCAAAATATAAATGTAAAATAATTGGAAAAAATAGTAGCTATATGAATGAAGTTTTTAGATATACTTTCCAATATTTCAATAGAACATTACAAGATATAGGGCTTTATTTTTTTCACTCTAAATATATTTGTAATGTATTAGCATATATAATTTATAATACAGAGCATACACTAAAAAGATTGAAAATAAAATAATTTTAGTGGGTCATGCACTGACTGCTGTGAACGGAATTGCAGTCACAGGACGTGAACTTGAAGATGGACGAGATGCATTGGAAATGTTGGAGCAGCCAGAAAACTTTCCTATAACATTGAAATTTAGTCGGGCAAAAATGACAACAAACGAGAAAATATTTCTAGCTTCAATGTTCTATCCGCTCTTTGCTATAGCGAGCCAATTAAGCCCAGAACCACGAAGTTCCGGGATTGAGGTCCTCGAGGCAGATACATTTCGTTTATATTGCTTCCAGACATTGACGGGCATTAAGTTTATGATAGTAGCAGAACCATCACAACCAGGCATGGAAATTTTGTTGAAAAGAGTATACGACTTATATGCAGATTATGCACTAAAGAATCCATTTTATGCATTGGAAATGCCCATTCGATGTGAACTATTTGAAACTAATCTACAAACATTACTTGAAACAGTCGAAAAATCTGGAATAAGCAATGTTTAATGTATGTATGTTGAACATATTATACAAAATTATTAATTAGAATTTAAGGTTATTAAATAAGAATACATAATGTAGCAGCATTTTCTTTTTTTTTTTTCTTGTTTTTAATTTCCATTATATATATACTGTTATATGCAAAGCTTGTTTTTATCACATAATTAAAGCTTTAATTATTTGATAAAACAATAAAAACTAATTTTTCCCTATAGTTATACGTTTATATTATTTGACTATTATTTTCATAATTCTGATATAAAAACAATTAGAAAAATATTATGAAAGCGCTATCTTGAGAATTTCATCATGGCACCATATTCCACTGTCGCTTTAAATCAGGTTCTATAATCTGTACGAAACAAAGAAAATGTTATTTTAAGTGTTATGTTTAAATGAAAATGTTATTTTTAATTAAAGATATGTAAAGATAAAGTTGGAAAATCGAGAATTTAAAACTATAGAATGTAATACCTTCATTGTTAAATTATCTATACACGCATTACGTATATGTGCGGCAGTCGCAGGAGCATCAAGTCTAAAATAACCATGAATATTCATCTCTTCACGTGCAGCCTTAATTGCTTCTTTGATAGCGAAGAATGTAGATGATGCCAAAAATAGCGGTGGTTCTCCAACGGCCTAATTTTAGTAATATTTTTAATTCTTATAATTTTCTATGTCATTATACAGGGTGTCCTGCAAAGATTGTGCCAACGCTCGTGAGCGGGTAGAGGACAGTAAACTGAACAGAAAAGTCCTTTACCATTTTGCAATTTTTGCAATAATTATTGAAATATTAATTAAAAGGTATTGGCGAATAAGCACGCGTTTCGCGCGGCTATCGCGCGGCTAGACCATGGGACGTACGCTTTAGGCGTGACAGCGCCGAGCTTCATAGTGTCGCACGGCAACGAAAAGTTTGGCCTCGTGACGAGAGGGATACGCGAGAGACTGGCAAACCTTTAGCTGGACGCACGTCAATGAGCCGCGCGCCTAGCATGTGTGCGTGAGCGCTCAGCTGTTACAGCGTCTCACTGACGTGTGTCTGGCTAAAGATCGGCGATGATTGGCCAGACTTTACTCAATAATAACTCTCTTATTTAGCGTTATAAAAAAAGTGGTACAGGACTTTTCTCCTCAATTTTATCTGCTTTATCTGCATACGACGGGTGATGCGATTGACGCCGGACACTCTGTATATATATATATACAAGGTGTCCGACAATTCGCGGATCATTCTTTAAGAAAAGGTAAAGAGTGTTATTCTGAACAAAAAAGTCCTGTACCATTTTTTTCTATAACGCTTATTAAAAGAGTTATTGAGTCAAGTCTGGCCTATCATCGCCGATCTTCAGACGGGTGCACGTCGGTGAGCCGTCAGGACATCTGAGCGTTCACGCACACTATCAGGAGCGCGACTCACAGACTGTGCGTTCAACTAAAGATCGGCGATAATTGGCCAGACTTTACTCAATAATAGCTCTTTTATTAAGCTTTATATAAAAAAATGGTACAGGACTTGTTCAGAATAACACTCTTTACCTTTCCTTAAAGGGTGATCCGCGAATTGTCGAACACCCTGTACATATATGTAATATAATTTTTTTAAATTAATTGGTATATGTATTATGTCATTAAATGCGTCTTTTTAAGACTACAACTTTGTCTGAAATATTTTTCTCTAAAATGCAACGTTTACGAGATATTTGACTTTTGACACACTCTGTATATATATATAAAGGGTGTGTCAAAAGTCTGGACACTCAAATATTTCGTAAACGTTGCATTTTAGAGAAAAATATTTCAGACAAAAGTTGTAAGGCTTAAAAAGATAAAAGTTGTAAGGCTTAAAAAGACGCATTTAATGATAGTATTAATTTGACCATAGGTGGCATTGCCAAAGTCAGGTGAAAATCAACTTAAAATTTTTAAATGGAAATCCCCATTTTTTATTTTATATTCTTGTAGCTTATCTCGAGAGCTTTTCAAAACACTATAATAAAGTATTTTTCCATTAAGTATTTTTTGAATTATTTTAATGTTAATTTAATTTTTAGTATAAAATATAAAATATCTCGTAAATTATTTAGTTTTCGATAATTGTATTGTAATACTTTTATGTACAGAATTATTATTCTGTAATGACAGTATTAATTTGACAGCTTATTAGCTGATTCAGCTAATAAGCTGAGTTCAGCTTATTAGCTGAATCAAATGGTGTAAAAAAAAATAAATAATTGTTATCAAGAAATACACTGCAAATAATTGCATACTTTTTTATAAAAACAATTATTTTCTGTACACCATTTGATTCATCTTATTCTGTACATAAAAGTATTACGATACAATTATCGAAAACTAAATAATTTGCGAGATTTTATATTTTATACTAAAATGTGTTAAATTAAGATTAAAATAACTTAAAAAATACTTAATGAAAAAATACTTTATTATAATGTTTTGAAAAACTTTCGAGATAAGCTACAAGAATATGAAATAAAAAATAGAAATTTCCATTAAAAAAAATTTTAAGTTGACCTTCACCTGACTTTGGCAATGCCATCTATGGTCAAATTAATACTGTCATTAAATGCGTTTTTGTCCGAAAATTCGCGCAACACCCTTTAAGGAAAGATAGAGGGTGTTATTCTGAACAGAAAAGTCCTGTATCATTTTTATCTATAACGCTTAATAAAAGAGTTATTATTGAGTGAAGTCTGATCTATCATCGCCGATCTTTAGCTGGACGCACGGTCGGTGAGCCACGCGCCTGGTAGTGTGCGTGAGCGCTCAGATGTATGACGGTTCACCGACGTTCACCCGGCTGAAGATCGGCGATGATAGACCAGACTTCACTCAATAATAAACTCTTTTATTAAGCGTTATAGAAAAAAATGGTACAGAACTTTTCTGTTCAGAATAACACTCTCTATCTTTCCTTAAAGGGTATTGAGAGAAATTTTCAGACACCCTATATATATATATATATGTATATGTATATGTATCTATAGGATGACGGGAATCGATCGCATCGTCTGTCGTGTATAGAGCAGATAAAACCGAGAAGAAAAGTCCTGTATCATTTTTTTCTATAATGTTTTATTGAGTCTGGTCTATCATCATCACCGATCTTTAGCCGGGCGCACATCAGTGAGCCGCGCGCTTGATAGTGTGCGAGAGCGCTTTGCTGCTATGGCGCGAGCACTCCCTAAAAACCATTCATATGATGTTATCCGACGACTAACACTTTTTTTAAATAATTATGTGTTAAATCAATTGTATTTTGTTTGTAGATTATTGTAGTGCATTTATTTTCGTTTGTTAGTTCATAATTAATTTTTAATTAATTATTTAATTGTAGACTATGAAACTAGCCGACATGTACTATAAAATTACAAAAATAGATGTGAAATTGATTTCGTTTGTGAATTGTATTTCATTTGTAGGTTATTGTAGTGCATTCATTTTCGTTTGTTAGTTTATAATTAACTTTGAATTAATTATTTAAAATGTCAGCATATGATACATCATACATATTATAAAATAAAAAGAACTCTTTTATAATCAATTATATTTTGTTTGTAAAGTTTTGTAGTGGATTTAAAAGCTTTGTAGTCTCTTCAAATTGTTTATAATTAATAAGTAGATTTGTTAAACTATGTATAGCTACCCGATAAATCAAACAAGTTGATGCCCTCTGTTGTTTGACATGCCACTACAATAATCTACAAACAAAATACAATCGATTTCACACATAATTATTTAAAAAAAGTGTTAATCGTCAGCTAACATCATACGAATCTAGAAACCCTATAATAGAAACTGGTCATCTTAAAAATGTGCCCGGAAAATGGCGGCGATAAATATTTGAATTCGAAATGTGTGCGCGTTTGTTTATTGCTGTCACCCGTTGCACGTGAATTCTGTGCTACTGCGTCATATAAGTAACATGATTTTTTTTATTGTAATGATAATAATACAAATATTTATTTTTAAAAACTAATCTATATAAAATATAACAAATAAAATAACAATTAATTATTAGTTTTATATAAATATGCCAAATTGCAGTGTTCCTGGATATTCTAATCGCATCAAGAAAAGAAAAAAAAATTTATATGGCTAGTTTGTCAAGTAATCCGGAAAGAAAGAAATTATGGATTACTAGTATAGGCAAAATTAATTGGGAATCAACAAAGTATTTCTATGTATGTGAAATAAGTAATCAAAATCGTTTCTTCTACATTCTTCTTCTTCTGTGCCTTGCCCGGTCTCCCGGACGTTGGCGTTCACTCTGGCTAAGGCCTCACTATTCTCCACCATACGAAAGACCTCCGAAGCCAAAGAGTGCTTCTTGTGTGCCAAAGGCGCTCCTGAATCCGAAATGTGAATCATCTAGATATGATTCCATCTTGTACGTATTCGGGCATGTACGATGCGCAATGTCTTTAACATATGACTCATAAAGCTAATCAGAAGATAATCTGTACATTTTTTAAGATGTTTTTTTTTGGTATGGTTATAAACGTTGATTTCAGCCATTCTTCCGAGAACTCGTCTGAGTTATAAATCTGATCGAAAAAATCAGGATTATATCTATATTATCCTCATCTATGGGTTTAATTATCTCCATCGGAATTTTATCAAGGCCTGCAGTCTTCCTGTTTTTGGCTATCGATTGGCATGTATCACTTCCGATTTAAGTATCACCGGACCCTCCAGCTCTTCCTGGTTAAAATTCACATTCGCTTTGGTGTCATCGAAAAGCTTAGCTATATGTATATGATTGTCATACGTTCACGGCTTCCTTTTCATCTAGTACAATCTTATTTGTTTCGTCTAGTATTGTCACAGGCCTACGCTCATTATAAAATCCAGCTATCCCTTTTAGTTTACAGTGGATGCCAAAGAGGTCATGTTTTGTAATGAGATCTTCCATTTCCTCACATTTTCGTTCATCCATCGTTATTTTGCTTAATTTCTTTTCTTATTGTGCTTTGCAGCTTCCCTCTGCTGGATTACACTTAAGCAATCGGCGCCTCTCCATCAGATCTAGGATGTCGTCTGTCATCCATGATTTGCTCCCCACTCGTACTGGTGTTCCTAGATGTTGTGTACTGGCGTCGAGAACGACTCGCTTTATTTTGTTCTATCGAGTATTTACATCAATGTTGTTATTGTTAATGTCCTTAGGAATCTGATTTAGCCTGTCGTTGAAATCCCTCCTAACTTTCTCTTTTACATCAGTAGCGCACAACTTAGAAGTATTAATTTTCTTGCAAACTTGCCTTCTTTTAACAGCTTTCAGCGTTAATTTTATGTCTGCCACAAGTGGATTGTGGTCTGAGCCGATATCCGCTCCTGGGTAAGTTGTAATTCTTTTTATGACGTCCCTGAAACGTTCGATCACTAACACGTAGTCAATTTGGTTTCTATCAGTGTAGGATTATCTGCAGTTTCAAGAGACGATTTCCATGTATATAGGCGACGTTTTGGGAATTTAGATCATGTGTTGACTATCACCATCTCCGCTTCTTCCGCAGAATTCAAAAAGTCTATCGCTTCTCTCATTGCACTGCCTCAAACCATACTCCCCAATTAAATCGGATCTTCTTTTTTGTCCAACTTTAGCGTTGAAATCACCCATAATCATAAGAATGCTAGTAGTATAGCTAAGCGGGTTCTAACCCAGGTCCTCTGGGGGGGGGGGGGAATCGCGCGGGGGGTGACGTCACAAGGGGTGTATAGCGGGAGGGGGGTATGGCGTCACGAGAGAGGTATGGTGCGGGGATATGACGTCACGAGGGGGGAGAGGTATGGGGAGGTGACGTCACAAGGGGGGGTATAATGCGAGGGAGTATGGTGCGGGGTGGTATGACGTCACAAAGAGGGTATGGTGCGGGGGGAGGGATATGACGTCACGCGGGATATGACGTTACGCAGGGTATGACGTCGCACAGGGGAATTCACGGCGCGGTCGGAAGGCTAGGAGTCCGCGGGGAAGAAAGGGGTCCGCGGCGCGATCG
>JBCEZX010000014.1:6798266-6816196 GCA_039654345.1 Cataglyphis cursor
AGAGAGAGAGAGAGAGAGAGAGAGAGAGAGAGAGAGAGAGAGAGAGAGAGAGAGAGAGAGAGAGAGAGAGAAAGATGCATTGCGAGAAAGCGCGAGAAGGATCGAGAGAGAAAACAGAGAGCGACAGGTGCGCAAGCGCCCACGTGGAGCTCGCTTCTTTGAAGCATCATCGCAGAACGAAGCAGAAGCAGAAGAAGATGACGATGACGACGAGGACGACGAAGAAGACGAGGAAGATGACCGACCGGCTTCCTTGAGCCGGTTGAACAGACCGACACTCGCTCTACACCCAACTTGCACTCATGCCGAGTGCATGTGGTGGGGTGAAGATCACACTGGCGTAGAGTCTGTTTTCCGTCGATATAAATCATACTCTCATGATTATACAAGCGCAGATGTTTACAAGTGTATTTGTTACTTTAAGTTCAATGAAACCAAGAGGAGTTACGAGATAGGAGTAATGAAGTCCCAAGTACCTCGCGCCGAATACACTGAAGATACGCGCGCCAACCGGCTTCTTGTCTTCATTCTTGCAACTGCATCGAAATCTTTTGCATCTCATTCAGTCGAAGATGTTGTTAGTAGTGGTTCGAGCACAGACGGGGTCCGATGAAGAATGGAGAAACCCAGTCGAAGCCAGTCGAGTATCCCTACAGGCTACTCCTCGACTACGCCGATGAAAAAGGCCGCGACAAGGGCCGATGAGTGGGAAAAGATGGTTTCAAGAGGGGGAAGGGCTAACCATTCGGTAGCAAATGCTGGTAACCCGTCGCAAGGTCAAGATCAGTCGGTTAATCCCAGTCCAGTCGACCGAGGGCCTTGCACCTTGCACGACGAACGATCTCTCCACTTGTTCGCACTCTCGTATATATATATATATATATATATTTATATATATATATGTATATATATATATATGTATATACGTTTACGTGTAATTTTACACCCAGTACACGCCGCAAGACATATTTACGTGCAATTAACAACCGACGACACGGCTCTTAGGAGATTAACTGGATCGTCTTTGGAGAACATTCGGATACTGAAGTTCTAAATGTCAATCTTAAAGTGCTAAAGATGTGCCGGAGATTTTTTTATTAGCAATGGATTTTTTGTTCGACACAATGCACTAAAAAAAAATCTAATGTTTCAAAAAAACAATATAGTATAAATATGCTTCCATTCTTTTTACGCTGAGAAATATTCTATTAGCGATTTGTTATTGCAAGCACGAATGTACATAAGATAATTATTCACAAAGTGGAGATATCGCTGTGGTGAAATTCCCAAATATACTCTTCACTTTGTTATGGAAACTTGTGTCTTAATACCTAAAGAATTCTCTCTGGTTCTCACCAACGATCAGTCATCATGTAAGAATCTCTTCAAAAATGACTCGGCTACATTGGTCACGGATGTAAGAATTTCGGTATGGTCAAATGTGTTTATCCCATCGGGAACTCTGATTTACCCGTTTCAAGGCTCAATCAGATTCGACAAGATTGATCTTTACTCTCTCCTTGATGACAATGACGTAAGTATATATAAGTGTATTCATGATTACATCAAAACATATATATCAAAACATTGACAAAAGCACAAAAGTTAAAAATCGTAGACTGTTCTACTATTTCTTTCGAGTATCTGTGCAAAAGTTGAGCAAAATTCTCTTAACGGTTTGGAAATTATTTAAGTTTAAAATTTGTATTGATTATTATGGAAAATCGCGTATTATAGCACTTAATGATTTTGACAAGAAAAAAATATTGCCAGCAAATTGAAAATTTTCACATCTATTAATAAAGCTTTAATAAATATTTGTGCAAAAATTTGATTCAGATCTATTACTCGTTAAAAAATTATTTACTAAAAATTGTAACAAAATATTTATGGTATTTTAATAAATGAATATATAATAAATAATATTTTTTAATAAATTATAAATATTTATATTATTTATATATAGTAATTTGAAATCATTCCGAAAATTACTTGTTTTTTTTTTTTTTTTCTTATAGATGATTTCAGGATATATTCACAATCAAAAGTATTTGTCATAAATTAAAAAAAAAAAATATATTAATTACAACTATTTTCTTTTATAAAGATGTTAAAAATTATATTATGTATTTTGTAATATTTTCATTTTTTTTTCTAATCTCCAGATATATTAATCAACTTTCCAAACAATATAAACGTAAGAAATATGTTTTTTCTTTTTAATTTTGACAATATTTGCTATCATTATACGACCAAATATCCTTAATTAACATTACTTATGTCCCATTAAATTAATAAATAATAATGATAATTTTTAGACAATAATGTGCGATCGAATAGTATATGTAAACAGTATAATATGCTAAAGAAATGAAAAATTTATACTTATGCCCATGTATTAATTTATAATCTTATATTATACTTTTATTGTTTATAATTTTGTTTGTGAGATCGTGTCTGAATGATTGTAATTTTACAAGAGCTTATATACAAAAGCTCTTGTTTAAAAAGCAATACTTTTCATACGCATTAATATTATTGATTTTATTTTATATAATTAATGCATGAGAATACACATAATGCGGATTTTTCATTAAATATCAGCTTTAAATTATTTTTATGTGATGCATTTAACTTTATAAAAACCTAAATCATTTTTAAAATATTATATTATATTTTTTAATTTTATAAACTATTACGTAAAAAAAAATTTATTAATTATTAATTATTATTAATATTAATTATTAATAATTAATATTTTATTTCCATTTAAAATAGATTCTCAGAATAATTATGTGTTACGTATGTGCGTGTGAAAGGCGAAATTTCATTACTCTATACATATCTTATTTATTACACTTTTATTTATTCTATGAAATATCAGAGAAATGTTATAGTTATGGAAATATTCTCAGCCATTTTGTCGGCGTAAAAATAATGAAGAAGATGTTTCATTGCTCGATAAAAAAAAAATAGATAATTATTTCTTACATTTATCTGTTTATTTAGCTGTCAAAGTTATCGAAAAAGAATTCGATATAAATATATGCATTATCCTGTATTTCTCAATACAGCCAATACTCACGATCGTCATTCATTAAAGCGATGCGGTTTTAGATCAGACGCGAATACGGCTGTTACGACGAAGTCTTCTTCTCCAACTACAATCTTAACAAGCGTCAGTGCAATTGGATAAGGTTTCTTCGTATCGTTCAGTCGTACGATGAGCAAGTTAATCTGATCGGTACAAAGGTGAAGGGTAAGTAAAAAAAAAAAAAAAAACGGTAATTAGCGTGCTAAGCTTTTTAAATCTAAAACTTTAATATAATTGCTAATTAAATATTTATATAATTAAACATTAATTAAACGTTAATATAATCTTACATATAAAATGCAAAAAAAGAATTAATTAAATATTACAATACAGAAAAAAAAAAATTTGTACTGGAATTTCTTTTTTATCTTCAAAATGTATATCTTTTAATTCTCTCTTGAAAAATTTTTGAACATCAGTTTTTTCTCCATTTAAAAAAAAACCTTTATTGTTGCTCTCTCGCTCTCTCTTTCTTTTTCTTTCTCTCAATGAATATAATGATTTTTAAAAATTTAAAAGATTATTCACATAAGTGATATAAGAAAAGGTTTATAAAATAACGTTTCCATTCGAGGATTAAACGGGTGGAGAAAATTTGTTATAATATGATGATGTAAAGAAGAAATATGAATATTTCTTCTTTCGATACTTTGCAACTCGATACTCTAGCACTTTCGTATTCTTCTTTTGCTCTCAGGTGAACCTATATTCGAAGTAATAAAGGATGTTCAACCGGACACGGAACTAGTGGCTTGGTTTCTACCAGTAACACAGCAGGATTTCGTTATCATTTCGCACGACATGTGCTCCAGATCAGCTATCTACAGATGTACGATCGACTCTATCTTAGACGGTGAGTGAGAAACCCAATGTATACGATAGATAAACTTATTTACAAATATTATCAATAAACATTAAAATATATGTAAATGCGAGAAAAATTATGTATTTGTACGTATTTCAAATTAATCTGAAACAAATAATGAATATTCAAACCATCCGTATATTCAGATTTGTCTATTGCGTTTTCTTTCATACAGAAAGAATCTTTCCTATATTATTTCCTATAGTATAAATTAAGCGTTGCTATTGGATTTATCGGCTGCACTTAGTTTATTTGCAATTCCCTATCCTGAAAATTTACAAGAAACGCTGCGTTCCGACGTTGTAACTATAAGAATCGTCTATATGGCTACTCTGCAACCATTGTACTGTCCTTTATATCTTCGGCGGCGGGGTCTACGCATTTGAATCGGAAATCGCGAACCCTGTGATCCGTCCGACAAAAATGCCGCCGTCGTATTTGCATTTCAGATCGTTTTCGGCGACCTTGTTGTTCTTTTTCCGATTGCACTGCGATTACTTCTAAACGACTGCAACAATGGTTGTTTCGCGGGGAGATAAAGCAATATTAACATGAGAAATTTGACTTTTTTATATTAATAATAATAATTGAATAATAATTGTTAGATCGCAATAAACAAAAATAATTTTGCTTCTTCTTTTTTTAATTTTTTTAACGATAAAAAACATAGATCTTGAAACTTTTTTTTCAGAATTGTATAGTGTCAAGATGAAAAGCTTTAAAGCTTTAAAAATATTCTTAACAAGCATTCTTAACACATATCTCCATTATATGGAACTTCAGATGTTTAACTCTTATTCGAACCAATAATATTATCAATTCGAAACGTAAGGCAGAATAAAGTTTTTGTGTTTAATTGCACCGAACAATTGGAAAAAAATTTTTCACATTATAAAAATTTTCTTTTTTAATTAATTATTAATTAATTAATTATTAATTTCTCAATGTCAAAGAATCTTCAAAATATAATAACAACATGAGAACTAGATGAGAACTAAGAAATGAGTATTAAAGTATTTTTAGAAGATGGTCATTCTAGAGTTTAATTCACTAAAAATTTAATTAATATTATTTTTTTTCATTCTTATTATATATTTTATTATATATTTTTTGCAAAAATTTTAAATTTGTTTGGAATTGAAATCAATATAAAATGTTCTTTACTTGAATTGCGTAGAATCCCCCTTAGACTTATCGATGACGTTACTCGCTCATCATTCTCTGCCACCGATATCACACTCCTATTACGAGGTGGATGAATACGAATCGACATCCGAGGAATCCTCATCATCAACGTTGTCTTTGGCCGGTGATCATCTTGATTGCAGCATCTTGACGACGATTAAGAGAGGGGAGAGAGTTTTATTGCCCTGCGAAGTCTGTGGCAAATCCTTCGACCGGCCGTCTCTTCTGAAACGTCATATGAGAACGCACACAGGTACGAAAAAAGAACTTGCGATCAACATCTTCAGACAGTACCGGCTCTTTGAAGTTTATTTTTATTAATTTAACATTGTTCTTGTTTTGAAGCATGCGAAACATTGAATCGCGGAATACAGAATTTTTTTTTCTGAATATCTTCTAATTGTGACAGATATCGACGCAAACTGCTAATAAATGCAAAATTTTAATTTTTGACGAAATTTCTGTTGAAAAAAGTTGCTAAAGATTATGTATAAAAATTACAAAATCCGATTAATAAATATTAATTTTTATTATCTCAATTTAAAGAAAAGCGAAATTATATTTTTAATGTTTTTTCTCAGGGTTTTATATGCAAATATATATATATTTTTTATTAAAATGTTAATTTTATATATATAAAGATTGATCTATATATTTTAAAATTATAAGTAATTCTTAAAATATAAGAAATAATTGTAGAATATTTGTACACAGTTGGAAAATTTGGCTTAAATTTAACATATCTTGCATGTTTCAAATGATCCACACAAATTTTTGTGTTAATTTAATAGAACATGAATATATTAAACGGTGATGCACTAATATTATGTTAATATTTTCACACAAAATGAATACAAGCTTCGTAATTTAAAATAAATTTAAAAAAATGAACATATTTTTAATGATAAAATTAATTTTAAAAAAATGTTATTGACAGACTGTAGTCACTCTTTCTTCTATTGAATAAAATATTTATTAAATAATTCTATAGAATCAAATCAACATTCTGTAAATTTTAATAAATAAATCTTGTCACTAATAATACAAAATATATTTCTTGTATAAAATTAAAAATATTGTACATTAAAATTAAAAATATTGTTATTTTTATATTGTATTATTTTTTTTAACTATTTTAATAATTAAACATTTAAGTTCAATTAACAGCAATATGTTAAAGTAATATAAATATATTAAATATTTAACACAAGAATTTTAACCGGCATATTTTTTAACAAGAAAACACAAATTTTCTGACGGTGTATATAGTCATACAGAATATTGTTGTTTTCGTAGTTTGGCTAAATTTTTCATTTCACATATCCGTGTATGAGATGATACGCGAAATCACGATTCTTTTTCTTCGACGATCGAGAAATGAGACGCTCTCGAAGAAAGGGATATCGTATCGCGTTATCCGTATAAATCATCAGAATCAATTCAGAAATTGTATATAAAACACGAAGGCCCAACGTGGTAATTCAGGAATGGTATTAAATTGAAGGAGAGAAACCGCATGTCTGCATGGTGTGCAACAAGGGTTTCTCAACCTCGAGCTCGCTGAACACGCATAAACGCATCCATAGTGGTGAAAAACCTCATCAGTGTCTTGTCTGCGGTAAGAAATTCACAGCCTCGTCGAATCTCTACTATCATCGGATGACTCATATCAAAGTGAGTACTTGGCACATATTCCTTACACGTATTTTTCGCATCAAATAAAAAAAAAGATTTAATACAAGAAATACTTGATACTTCATTGTTTTGATTAATCAATCTTGACTGTTATAATAAACAAGATTATTATTATTCGGGAATCTTAAAAATTAATTAATTAAATGATACATAAAAATACATGAAAATTGTTGCATAGAAACCGTTATGTATTAATTCTTTTGATTTTTAATTATAATTATACATATATTTCTGATTTCAAATATTGCTATCTCTAGATTTTAATAGAAATCAATAATTGATATCTATATTTATAAATCAAGATAATCTAAAATCAAAGCTGTTGTATGATTTAAAGCAATTAAGAGAAAGTTAAGCTTTATTCCGTAACACAATCGCGCTAACGCTATATAAAATGTTCTAAGAATCCCGAAATAATTTTAACTATTTCAATACATAAGTCATATAAATCATACAGAATGTTAAAAAAAGGACTTTAAGACTTTAAGAGCAGATAGTATTCACGAAATGGAAGAAAAAAATTCTATAAACTTGGATCGAAAAATTAATATTGTCGAAGTTATGAACAATTCTTCAATAACGGATTATTTTACCATTTCACACATACACACACATCATCTAAAAGAAAAGTTTATTCTTCCAAAAGAAGAAAAAAAAGAATTGTTTAAATTTTAAAATTTACAGAAGATTTTCTACATATCCCCCTTTTATTTTTATACTCTTCACATCTTCATATTTACAACTTCATATCTTCTGTTACTTTTGATAACTCTGAAGATTTGAAGTTCGAAGTTAACTTCGAAGCTTCGAAGAATATATTCGTGCAAATGGCAAATTCATTCAGGGAATACTAAAAATATTGTAAACAAAAAGAATTAATTAATATATATGCTCAAAAAATATGTAATTCAAAAATATGTATATAATGTTATTCAATATTAATTATTATAATATTAGAAATTTTACTCGGATTTTATCATATAATTTTATAAATGTGTACCTTGCTCTCAATAAGTAATTAATACTATTATTATTATATTAAATTAATAATTGTATAATTTTAATTCTCTGAAGCTTTGAAGATTAAAGTATCGAAGTATCGAAAGTTCAAAGCTTCGAAGATTTCGAATGTCGAAGCTTTTGAAGCAAATCACTAGCCCTTTGTATCACAAAATTGCAAACTTTTTCAAAAATTCCCGGCATTATTCTAACTATTTGACAGGCATTTTGTATTCTCTGATGTAATTCGTCTACATGTTTGTTTTCTTGCCGCGTGAGAGTACCAGAAGCTAGCAAGTCACTTGCTTTAATCAAAATGAAGAATTGTTCACAATTCCAACAATATTAATTCTTCGACCCATGTTTATTAGAATTTTTTTCCATCATTTTGTGAGTACTATCTGCTCTTAAAATCCTGAACTCTTTTTTTAATGCTCTATATATGCATTCGAAGAATGTAGTTGATTAACAATAAGCCCGCTATAAACTAATATACCGTGTTTGACGAGAATCACTAGCATGTGAAATTTATATATTTACATATATACGTGCATTTAACGAATATAAATTTAATTCATATTATCTTTTCCTTATAAACATAAATATATGCAAAAAAAAAATTCAGTTTATAACGTGCATTCATGCAAATCTCATGTCATAATATGGAGAGCGCTCCGCTTTTAATTGGTACACATATATCGGCAAAAGCTTCTATAATAAATTGATAAATTTCATCTGCAGCCAATTATATATATTTTACAACTGAGGAATTTAAAAAAATGAGCAAAAAGGAAAAGGAACGTTGTAACTCGATTTAGGTCGTAAAAAAAAACGTCAACCTCGGACAAGACTGTTATTAATCCAGGAACGCAAAGATACTCTCGCACTATTTCTGCGCGCTCGCGCGTTTTCATTTCTTTGCTTCTCCGTAATTCCGCGTAAGCCTGGTAGAACTGGAGTATCCAATAAGAAAGACCGAGAGCAATTGTGGACCGATCGTGGATGACGACTAGAGGTGGGGGGTGAGAGAAGGAGGAAGGGGGAAGGTGAACGTGCGAAGTGATCGCGAGGATGCAAAGTTTTTATTTATCTCAGCGGAAACTGTATGAGTTTCTCTAATCCCATTCGAAGTAATGATATCTCGGGAGCCATATAGGTTGGTCTGCCATCAGCTACTGTAATTGGTCCATTACTTGCTACCGCATGGAATGCAATCCAATTAGAGAGACAGAGAACGTATAGAGCCGCAGGCACCTCAGTCACGTTACTCAACTTCTCCGCCCGCCCCTCTCCTTGCTTCCTCCTTTTCCCACCCTGCCATCTCCCTCTCTCCCCCCTCTCCCTCCCTGTCATCGTTGCACACACGTCCTGTTCATCCTGCTATTCCAACCTATTCGTCCACGCGTGTCGTTTTGCTCTGATTTTCCCCTTCCGCTTCGTCGCCTTCGCTCTTCTTATTCTCGCCCTTTTTTTTTGTGGCGAGATTCTACCGAATTTCGCCCTCTTACCTGTCTCACAAAATTCTTGCCACGACAGATGCCTCTGCAAAAATTGAACGTGCCAATCGGAAGTGAATAATGACATCGTTCAATCGTTTCAGCTGGCTACCGCACTTTTGCCGCTTTCTTTAAGTAAAGCACATCCGATACTTGACGATCATGTCATTCCTGTTTGATGAATATATTTGATCTTATTATAACGACAGATATATTTCAACGTCATAAATCTTGTTTCGCTTTCTTGCTTAAAGGAATCGAGAGAAGATTGATGAATTTATTTTGCCTTGGAAATAAATATTATGCAGTACAAATAATAGATTACACCAATTAAATGAGATTAATATAATTAAAATGAAACATATAAAATTAAATAAGACATACATACATTCTCTTTCTTGATTTCGAAAATGTTGATATAACATGTATCATGCTTTCAAAGAAAAAATGCCAATCTGACAAATTGGCAATCTTTTCAGATGACAGAGATAAAGAGCAATTTAAAATTTATTTGAGCAGATTCAATAATTTTCTCGTATAATCAAATATTTCTGTGTTGATAAAAAAAGTTATCCATTTATGTTTGCTCGCATATGTTATTTAAACGATTAAATATTTCTCTGAACATATTTACATGTATAATTGTGTAGTCTATCCAATTTGATTAATAATAAAATTATATCTCAGATTAATATGATCTCAGAGTAAACAAAAAAAAACATTAAATCAATATTTTGAAATATTAATTTTATGTAAATTTTCGTAACATTAAACATATTATTTTAAAATATGATATTTTTGAGTATCATTAAAACAATTTAAAAAAAAAAATATTATTTCAAATATTTTTTAAATATTATTTTAACACATATAAGAAAAACATTTACACGACTTTATTTGCAATATTAAAGCCTCTTTCCATTTCAACATTGAAGTTAAAACCTTGAAGTTGGTGTCAAAGTTTGTTTATAATGATATCGATTATATATTTAACAACATTATATATTACTGGATATAGTTGTAATAACATTAACTTAATGATTTTTTTATTGGAATGTTAATATATAAATTCATAAAATATCGTATAAAAAGATATTTCTTCTTTACAACACAAATATTTTATATCATTCTTTATTTTCTTTACTATAAGTAGTAAGAAAAAAACAATTTCTTGATTATTTAAAATTATATTTATACATAATCACACTATACACACGTGTAATTCTCTCGATCGCGTTCCGTTCTCGTCTTGTAGCTGTGTAACGTCGAAGAAGCCTGCGAGAGCGGGAACTCATATACTTGCGGATGCATCGCACCCGTACCTATCGGCAGGTGCATCCGAGATTACGCGTGTAAAACGAGAGAAGATGTATCATGCGTGTGTATACACGTATACTACGCAACAAGAAGAAGCGATGCGTTGCTGGCGGCCTTAACGAGCCGCGTACGCACCGGTTTTAGTTTAGCAAGGTTATTTGCTAAACGGCCTTCCTGCCTGCTTGAGTAATTGCCACTGGAATATCGAGAGCGCAGCTGAACCGTTTTTAATCGTTAGTAAAAAAAAACGTCGCCGTTAACTAAAATATCTTCCTTAGAAATTTACAAAATTGCGCGCTTTCTGCTGAAATTCTTCGACAAACTATGAATCCATTTATTTTTAATAAAAATTTTGTAATAATAAAATTTTAATTGTGCATATCATTACGTATAACACATGATAAGAAGAAGATTATGACATATAGGCTTAAAGATTTGTGTGAAAAAAAAGTAATGAGATAATGGAATTTCTTGTAAGAATTGAGAGATGTGACTTTATATAACTTACTTGCCATTTTCTGTTCTTCAAATTGATACACTAAAAATAATATTTTTTTTAATAAAATAAATTTTATTAATTTTATTAATTTTAATTCTTTTTATTTAAATAAATATATACTTTGTTTTCAAAAATATTTTGTTATATTAAATAATTATATTAATAATTATATTGTTATATTAATTATATAAATAATTATATTGTTATATTAATTAATTATTTTTTAGATGTAATAAAAATTGTAATTTTTTAAATAAATTATTATTTGAATGTACCTAATAAAAATTATAATTTTTTAATTAAATTATTATTTACATGTAATAAAATTTATAATTTTTAAATAAATTATTTAAAATATATAAAATTTATAAGTATAAAAAGAATATTTACTTAAAGATAAAAATTATGTATTAAAATAAAGAAAACTTTTTTTGAAACAAGGGAAAATATGCATAAAACGTTACACCTCACCGATTTTATTACCATTTAAATATGTTGTAGGGGAGGTTCTTCTTCGAGTAATTCCTTATAAAAAAAACAGTGGAAAACACCATTCGTTTAGAAGATATAATAAATTAAAATTTCACAATTTTAATGCTTTTTTTAAAGTATTATAAAATAAAATTAGGAACAGTGATTTGTGTAAATTGTATTGCTTGCAGAGGACGTAAGAAATGCTTTTGTTTACATTTACGAGATAGACAAAAAGTCATAGATATTTTATCCCTCCCCCTGCACCGAAAAAATTCTATCCGAAGCTACAATTATATAACGTAATCCAAACCAAATTTTAGTTTTAAATCAGAAATAGGTTTGAATTAGATTATATCTTTCGTAAGTGGAGCCTACCCCCCCCCCCCCTAAGGGGGGCTCCATTTTATCCAATTATATTTCTGATTTAAAACTAAAATTTGGTTTACGTTCTATAACCCAAATTGTAGGTTCGGGGTAGAATTATTTTGGGGTGGAACTGCAGGGAAAGGGGCCCTGCTCTTCCCCCACCCACACGTTAAAATCGTAATCCTTTTTCAATAAAAAACTAATTCTTACATATTATTACAGCAATACACAATCTTTAATGTCAAACTTCAATTTGTTATATCTTCTAAACGAATGCTTTCACCCACTTTTTTCTTGTGGCAAATTACTCAAAAAAACCTCCCCTACAACATATTTAAGTTGCAATAAAATCGATGAGGTGTAACCTTTTATGCATATTTACTGAAACAAGCAAACAACAGTAATTTTTTTTAGTAATTTTTTTTTAGTAGAAATTATATTTTTTAGTAAAAATAATTTTTAGTTTAATAAAAATAAAAAAATTAATTTTTTTATTTGCAAATAAAAGCATATTTTGCTTTTATTATATATATGAATAATTTAAATATATTTGCTGCTTAATTAAAATAATTAATTTCTGATAAAACTCTCGAAGTTGGGTCTATACGCCGATGACCTTGACCTTGACATATGTTGTCAAGAAGGTTCTTCTGAGTAATTCTCTGCAAAAATTAAGTGGCGGATGGCATTAGTTTAGAAAATATAGCAAATTAAAGTTTATATGTGGAGCACCGCCCCTTGCTTACAGTGTGAAAAGAGGCATCTAATTAAATTAGAAATAGGTTTGGGTTAGTTTATATTTTTTGGAAATGGAGCCCCCCCGTAGGAGGGGCAAAACCCACGCATATAGTTTGCAAGACAAAATGAAGTTCACTCTTTATAACTTTTGAACGGATTGCTACTTTTCTCAAGGTCAGAGTCACTTAGGACTATGACCTTGACAATATATTTCAAAGTCAAAGTTATACATGAGATTGCCCTCTTTCTGTATAATTAATTTCTAAACCTTACTAATTATCTTCTAAAAATTATCTTCTAAACTAATGCCGTCCGCCACTTAATTCTTGCGGAGAATTACTCAGAAGAATCTCCTTGACAACATATGTCAAGGTCAAAGTCATCGGCGTATAGGCCCAACTTCGAGAGTTTTACCTAATTTCTTTACAAGTATTCAAATAAATATTTTTTTTAATAAAAATAATTGTTGTTTATTTAGTAGTTTTTTTTTTCAATGTTGAAAGAGCACTCAGAGCACTTAGTGTATTATTTGGATCGTAACATCCATTGTAAAATATTTTGTTACGTTTTTCTAGGAAAAACCACACAAATGCTCGCAATGTTCAAAATCATTCCCTACACCGGGCGATCTGAAGAGCCACATGTACGTGCATAATGGGCTTTGGCCATTCAGATGTCACATTTGCAGCCGCGGCTTCAGTAAACCGACCAACTTGAAGAATCACATGCTGCTTCATCTAGGCAGATGCTCCAATAAGAAGTACATCAAGTCCATTTCCGATTTGTGATTGACATGAATATCAAGTCTCATAAAAGCTTCGACAAAAAGATTTAAAGATTACTGGCGTATATACACGTAACGTGCCATTCTTGGTCAAACAATACAATGTAATTGTAAAAAAAGACAATCATACATAAGTCACATTACCTTATGTTACGACTGATTTAGATTACATTATGTGAAAGCACACACTTGTCCAATGATGTAAATTTTTCATGAAAGATTTTTTTTTAGTTATCCGATAATATTGTAATATTATTATTATTTAATTGCGTAAATAATATATTATTTTTTTAAGTTTGGATATCGGAAAAGTTCTTCTTAAACGTAACTTACTTTGTGTATGCCCAATGGATATAATATAATAATGCTACAATAATCAATCAAGATAAACTATATTGCTTGCTAATTTCCATTGTTTTAGAAAATGTCATACAAGAAAATATTGTTAATAAGTTTCTTTCATTATGAAAGTTGATTCTATCATCTTTAGTCATCCAAAATTTTATCTTTATTATTTATATTTTTTCACATACAGATACAGGAGAGAGAAGGTTTATTTATTTAAAATTAATCTTTAAAAATTGAATAGGATCTTTGATGATTTATTTCAACTTAAAATTGTAATTTAAATACATATAAGCTAAGGTGATATTTGAAAAAAAGTGAAGTTTAGATTATTCGATTTTGAGAAGTTAGATATCTAAAAGTTCATTGGATATAATATTAAGAGAATAAATAAGCTACTTTGTACAAACATAAAAATCCTTCGTGAAATGAAGGGCGCAAGTTGCCATTTTTACAATAATTATAAGAAATAATTAAAGATATTGCGTCAGATACTTTAAGAAATGTACTCATATAGTATATGTATGTATATGTATATGCGATAAAATTATATGTATTGTAGCGCACTTTCTTTATAGAAAATGTGACAATTTTTATTTTATCAATCTCTTATCTATTGTTCATCCTTAGATATTTTTACCAAGGTATCGTTTTAAATAAATATTAGTTGGATCTTTTTCACAGACGATTTATTTGATAGGATGATTGATGCGTGCTTCTTTTTTAACTGGTGTAAACGCATTATAAGTCGCGCACTGGATGATACATACTTTTCATTTCATTCCATAATTTCGAATGTTGGAGTACAAAAAGATGGGCCACACGTATATCCTCTGTATATATTCTATTAAACGGAACACAATTTGGAGATGTTTAGATTTTCACAATTTTTCCTTTTTTTCTCTTTCCTCCTTTTTCTTTACGCAACTTTATGTAATTCGTGTGGATATTTTTTTCCTGTACGCAATATTTATCTATATCTCTTAATATTAATACACACCACCGGAACCGCCACTGCCGAGTCCGGCTTTTGTGTCAACAGGTACTTGTTTTTGGAAGCAATCCTCCAAGAACTGCTCCATCGAAAGATACAAATGCCCCTTAACGCCCGCCAAAGTATGACTTACATCTGGATAGACCTATGCATTAATAAAAAAATGCACACTTTCAAGTTGCAATTTCATAAATTCTCTATTATATTTACACTGTTGGAAAATTTGGCTCAAATTTAACATGTATCAAATAACACAAATTTTTATGATAACATTGATATGTTAAATCGTGACACTAATGTTAATATTTTAATACAAAATAAATGCAAACTTTATAGTAATTTAAAACAAATTTGTGTAAAATCAACATAAAAAAAACTTAAAAAAAATGTTATTGACAGTCTGAGAATGTCACTTTCATTCCAATTGTAGAATATAATCAGCATCTTTTTTTGTAATTTTTAATAAATAAATCCTGTCATAATAATATGAAACATTGTGTAAAATTAAAAATATATACACAATGTGTTATTTTTACATTTTTTTCAACTATTTTAATATTTGGGTTTAACATTTGAGTTCAATTAACACAACAGCAATATATTAAATTAACACATAAATGTGTTAAATATTTAACATAAAAATTTTAACCGGCATATTTTTTAACAAAAAACACAAATTTTGCAACAATGTAGTTTATAATTATTTGCAATATAAATATCATATCAATTAAAGCTTACGTTAAAGTTAATTTGAAAAAGATGTTTCTGTATTTTGATTCAAAGAAGAATAAAGAATATATGCAATGTGTCTTGTGAAAAAGAAATGTAATAAAATACCTGCTGTCGAAAAAGTATGCCTTTTTTAGCGAGATGACGGGCAAGCGCCATGGACTGTTGGAATTGGACGTTGTCATCTGCAGTTCCATGTACCAAATAAAACATCTTATCGTGTAGATATTCAACTTTGTCATAAACGTTGGATTCGGCATAGCCTTTGTAGTTGGACGTTACGTTCGGTAATCCCATGTACCTCTCAGCGTACGCGGAATCTGTGCAATAATAATGTGAAAATAAGAAATCATCAGGAAAAGAAAAAACAGAGATATTCTCAGAATGATTTCGATCTACTTTAGTATAGCGAGCCACAGTTACCGTAAAGTTCCCAGGAGACGACAGGCGCGACGCTTATTCCGCACTGAAATACATTTTGCTTTGGATGAGCCAGGACGAGGGCAGCAACAAAACCGCCGTAACTCCATCCCCAAACAGCGACTCTTCGTTTATCCACAAAGTGTAACGAGTCCCGTAAGTATCTGGATAAATATCACAAATATATAGAGTATTAAGAATATTGTGTTTGTGTGTGTGCGTGTGTGTGTGGTGTGTGGTGTGTGGTGTGTGTGTGTGTGTGTAACTTAATTTCATAAATTTTACGAAAAGAATTCTCTAGAAACCGATGTTTTATAAGCAATATATATTGTCAAGAAATTTTATTTATGATAAGAATAAAAATGACTAAATATGAGTTTAAGAGGCAAAATCTGTGAAGCATAAAATCAATATCGTGCTTACTCCGTGACTTCGAGTTGATCAGCCACTTCTACGGAACCTAATCGATAATAAACTTCATGAAGCAATTTATAGCCCTGTCCTCCACTTCCCCTGCCATCGATCTGTGCGACAATCACATTTTTCCGACTAGCTAAATACGTGTTCCAATCCACTTTAAACATTTCAGTGACTAGTTGCGATCCAGGAGCACCATATCTGTAAAAAAAAAATTAGACATTCTACAAGTGAAAAATGAAATGATTTCTTATATCTAATTTATATTTAGTAAATAAATTATTCAATAAATAAATGAATCAAAGGAAAACATAATATGAAAATATTGCTTGTTTTATACATATAATATTCTAAATTCTAAATCAATTATGAGCAAATTAAATAGATCGATTTATATATATCTAATCATACCGCATAAATTGATCAGTAATTGCACAGTAATCTCATTAATTTAAGAAAAAAAAAATATATATACAGTGTCCGGCGTCAATCGCATCACCGGTCGTATGCAGGTAGAGCAGGTAAAACTGAAGACAAAAGTTCTGTAGCACTTTGCTATTTTTGTAATAATTTTTGAGAAATTAATTTAAAAAAATCGACCAATTCGCGTAAGTATAAGCGCGCAGTAAAAAGACACAACCCATTGATGTGTGGTAGCTAGGACGCGAGAATCCATTGTTATGTATCGCTCATATGTAACCGTTGTCATTTATAAAGAGCTCTTCCCAAAATTTTGTCGCGCGCCTAGCGACCACAAACTTTTGGGTTGTCTTTGGGCCGTCCTTTCTCGCCGCGCGCTTATACTCACGCGAATTGGTCGATCTTTTTTAATTAATTTCTCGAAAATTATTACAAAAATAGCAAAGTGGTACAGGACTTTTCTCTTCAGTTTTACCTGCTCTACCTGCACACGACCGGTGATGCGATTGACGCCGGACACCCTGTATATGTATATACATATATATATATATTATGTATATATGTATATATACACACACACACACACACACACACACACACACACGCACGCGCGCACACGCGCACACGCGCACACGCGCACACGCGCACACGCGCACACGCGCACACGCGCACACACACACACACACACACACACACACACAGGGTGTCTTGCAAAGATTGTCGCGTGCCAACGCTCGTGAGCGGGTAGAAGACAGTAAACTGAACAGGAAAGTCCTTTACCATTTTGCAATTTTTGCAATAATTATTGAAATATTAGTTATCGTGATCGACCCCCTACGCGAGAGACCAAACTTTTTCGTTGCCGTGCGACACTGCGAAGCTCGCTGCTGGCACGCCTAGAGTGTACGTCCCATGGTCTAGCCGCGCGAGAGCCGTGCGAAACGCGTGCTCATTCGCCAATACTTTTTAATTAATATTTTAATAATTATTGCGAGAATTTCAAAATGGTAAAGAACTTTTCTGTTTAGTTTACTGCTATCTACGCGCTCACGAACGTTGGCACAATCTTTGCAGGACACCCTGTATATATATA
>JBCEZX010000014.1:6825579-6838427 GCA_039654345.1 Cataglyphis cursor
ACGCTCTTCCGATCTTATATAAAAGAAAGAGATAGCAATGAAATATAAAAATAATCTTTTTTATAATTATATTACTAAATTGTATTATACATATATCTGGAAAAATATCTAAATTTTATTATGCATATGGTAATGATATGTTTTTATTGTTAGTATAAAATGTCTACATCATATGTTAATTTCAAATTTCATTTGTTCATTGTGTCGTAATTAAAACTCTGCGTGTGTATCTGCATACGTGTATAATATATATGTATGTATGTAATATGTAATATAATAAAATGATTCTATAATATATTTTTATGTTCTATAATATATGTTTGAAAATATTACTCTAGTAATCAAAGATCTTATACAGATTATACATATAAATATCATTCGTGATCACTTGTGGTCATAATTTTGTTCTACTTGATCGAAAATGATATCGAAAGCCAATCATTCTAGTTTGTATGGATACTTTTATTTATTTAGGCACATCCTATATAAGCAAAAAAGATGGTACTTACGAACCTGACAGTGCCACATTGGACTCTTACAGATAGTCACCAATGAAAGATTCTGGGCGCGCGTCAACCACGTTATACAGACTTCTGTCAGAGATACCCAAGAAGCAGTTGTGAAGTAATGATCTCTGACAGGAAAAATAATTTAGATATAATAAGATATACAATTTAATTCATAATAAGATTGTATATATATATATATATATATATATATATATATATATATATACAGGGTGTCCTTTAATTCGCAGATCACCTCTTATGTGCATATAAAGCATGTTAAACTGGATAGGAAAGTCCTCTATCGTTTTGCGATTTTCACGATAATTAATAAGAAATTAATTTAAAAAGGTAAGCCAATCCGCGTCTTGTACAAGCACGCGACTAGAAGAGATGTCCTACTGTAATGTGACTGTACTAGACGCGCGGTGAAGCAGTGAGAGGAGTGTTCTACATGCTCGTATGTAGTCTTCGTAGAATGTCCCTCCGCTGCTTCGCCGCGCGCTTAGTATCACGTTACAGGAGGACGTTTCTTCTCGCCGCGCGTTTGTGCAAAGCGCGGATTGATCTATCTTTTTTAATTAATTTCTTATTAATTGTCGTGAAAATCGCAAAACGGTAGAGAACTTTCCTATCCAGTTTAACATGCTTTATATGCACACGAGAGGTGATCCGCAAATTATGGGACACCCTGTATATATATGGGGCATTATTTATATGATCTACCTAAATTTTCAAAGTTTTCCAATCATGCTGAAATTTAGACAAATTGTAGTTCTATCAAAAGTAAAATCGTTACCCAAACCTTTTGGCCCGAGACCAATTGGCTCTCTATTAACAGGATTGAATTTTTATTTTTTATTTTTAAGTTGTCGCTTTTAACTTCAAATTCTAGTAAGTTCCAGTAGACTATTCTGATTTTAAAAAACAGGTAGTGGTTTCGAAAAATCTTTTTAACGTTCTTTAATCTTATAAAATCATTTTTCTTTCAAAACAAAATTTATTTAAGATTTTTGAGAAACTATATCTAAGAAAATGATTATATAATGGCTATGGTTATATAATGGCTATAAAATTTGTATTTTAGAGTTTTTAGATTGCATTGATCGGAAATAACATCGTTGAAACTATATTTCCCTTTTTATTTAGCAGTATTTTATATATTTAATATATGAGAGATATGCATTAAATATGACAGCCCAAATGATAAATATTCAAACTTCTGTTAATAGAGGTAATAGAGCCCGGTTTTCGCGAGCAAAAAGATTTGAGCAACAATTTTACTTTTGATAGGACTACAATTTCAGCATAATCAGAAAAAATTTTGAAAATTTGGGTGAATCACTTCATAAGTAATGCTTCATATATATGTATAATTAATTAATGTTAACATTTTTTGTGTTTAGTCTAAATATTTAGTAACTCTTTTTCTAAATCGTTGCATTTAATACACAGTTAACAGACAACTTTACACAACCGTAAGATGCATTAAAAGTAATTGACAAAATTGCATGTTTTATCTGTCTTGGAATGAAAATTATTTATTTTAATAATACAGCAATCTTTGTTATTAGATTTCAGTGAAAAGTATATATTAAAAATGTAGGTTTCAAACAGTTTTTTGATTCATTTTCACATTAAATATAAAAATCAATTTCCTATTAAAAACTTTAACCCGTGCAATACCGATTTTGCTACAATCTAAATCTCAAAATTGACAAGTGATGTGGCAAGTGATATTGAGGAACAACTCATCAAAACCCAAGTAGAGTCTATGCAAACCGGTCGATAATGTCACCGTTACATGCGTATCCATCAGTGATCTATTCCGTATTAATATAATAATGAAATGATGCAATGATATAATTCTAATATCCGTTATTCATAGTCACTCCGGAGGAATAGTTGCGACTGGCCAGGTCCAAAATCACAGATGCAATAAATATCTTCCTTTTTTTTATTTTAGGCAAGTTCTCCAATAGCTTCCATTAGTGCAAAAACTGTCAGGCACATACATAGATGATTAATTTAAATTGCTATTGTTGTGGATGTTGTCTCTTTTTTACGAACATTCCATTAAATTTAGATTTAAATAGTGTTTTGGAAAAGAAAAATGTAATATTTTTTGAAATAAATTTCTGGCAATTCGTTTTATACTTAAAACATATTTTACTTTTAACAAAAGAAAATATACCAACAAACGGGGGTTCCCATGGCGGACTCTTTGCTATCTCTTAATATCATTGTAGATATTGTTGAAATTAAAATAAGGGATTAATAGGAATGTGTTCTCATGTTTTCGCGCGGTATACAATATAAAATTCATGTATTACTGCGCGGCCAGATATTATTACTTGGCCAATATATATATATATATATATATATATATGTATATCGAGAAAAGATCCACACACAGACTATCAGTAGTCTTTTGTCGTGCGCTAACTAGAGTTCTCCTTTTCAATAAACACTAACATAAACGTATTAAATTCTCTCGATCGACGACCCTGTACACTTCCACAACCACATCCTTTCAACAGATATTATTTTACAGAATCATTGTTAAAAAACAAAGCCATTAGATACATTTCTTCTAATTTGCCTTTTTATTATAATTTTTATTATATGTAGATGATAGAGTTTTGATAATTTCTTCTTCAATGTTCACAGAAGTTTTAACTATCTACAACTCGTTTCATCCAAAACTGTTTATGGAAAAAGGAATAGACAATAAACTCAATTTCCCGGACGTCATGATAATTGTAAATAATAATTTAATAGAATTTGATTATGTATATCATAAATTCTTCTTTGAGAGATACTGGAATTTTAAATCTAATCATCCAGTATGCCATAAGAGAGGAGTATATAATCATGGCTTGGTGGAGTAAGTTCTTTTTACATTCGTCACATCCAAGATTCCATCAAAAAAATTTGGAATTGATAATAGACATCTTCCTAAACAACATTTATCTCCTGGCTTACATTTTCAATGCTATTCGCGAATTTAAAATTCTTATTTGCAAAAATCAATTGAGAGTCATGACTCAAAAAAAAAAAAAAAAAAAAAACGATCAGGAGGAACCGCATTCATTCTTTACAATATCATACATCCCAACCCTTTTTGACCAATTTAAATAAGTACTTTGCGATCTTGACACGAGATTATCATATATCATCTTCATAAACTTCGTGGTTTCAAACGAAAAGACTCAATCTCTAAGGATTCACGCAAATTCTTTTTCCGAACATCAAAACGACAACTGTCAAAATACATCACAGATTTCGAACATAACAAATCACAGATTCGAGGCCAATCATGAATTTGATTGACAATGAGATAGAGCTGAAATTTTAGACAATTAAATTTTGCTCGATTATAAGTTTATTTGCGAAATGTTGTTCATTAAGTGACAAAAGAATAGCTTAAACCTGCAAAGTACAACTTTTATCATACATTTGAAATAGTGGAGAACTTGTCTAAAATAAAAAAAGAAGAAAAAAAAGAAATCGATTATATCCATATACATAGGAAATATAAACTACGTTTATCAAACAAATGTTCCAAAAAATTAGAAAAAGAAAGCAATGTTTCAGAAGGTTGGGTTTTCTTTTTCAAATATAAGACTATGGTTACTGTTAGAATTTTTTTGATGACAAAGGAGCAAATCACTTTTATACACGTGTATGAGTTTTTGCTCGTGCATTTAATATCGTTTAGTCCTTTTGATTATAAACGAGAGGCCATTGCATACCTCCAATCTTTATTGATTCTAAATCTTAGATATTATAATAATTATAAAATATAAATGAAATAAACAAAAATGAAAAAAAAAGAACTAACTTTTTCTAACAGTTACCATAGGAATAATTTTTCTCTAATTAAAAAATAAAAATTATAAATATACTTCCAAAACATTGCGTTCTTTTTCTAATTTTGGCGCACGAATTGCTAACATAAGATATACGCAATCTATACTTCCTATATCTATGATCGCATCAGTGATTTTGTAACTGGCCAGTCGTAGTTATTCTTCTGAAGTGACTGTGATTGGCAAGTTTCGAAATAATATCATTGCATCATTTCATCAATACGTTAGTGCGGAGTGGACTGACATCAGATGTGCACGTGACAGTGATCGATCGGCATGCACGGATTTTGGTAAGTCGTTCCTCAATATCACTTGTCATTCATTTGATTTGAATTTTTAACTTGGAATTTAGATCGTAGTAACCAGTATTGCGCAGGTTAAAGTTTTTAATATAAAACTAATTTTTATATTTTGTTATCAATGTTGAAGATTAAACAAAAAACTATCCAAAACTAATATTTTTAATGCATGCTTGTCACTGAAATCTAATAACAAAAAGTTCGCGCATCGATAATCGTGCCTTGGTTATTCTTTGCTAGTTTTCTAACTTAGTATTTATTCTAAAACACATAAATAAACTTACATATGCTCGATGATAGACGGTGGTTTCACTACTTTTGTACGAATATTTTTTGGGTCAACTAAATCAGCAACATATAATCGTACCGAAGGGTTTGGCGTTCCAGGCTAGAAAATAAAACAATATTAAAAGATAGCATTCTTTCTCTTTTTTATCTTATTTTATTAATAAAAGCAAAAGTATAAAAAATTTAATTTTATTAAAATATTATAATAATTTCTCTATCTAATTTATGGCATACCTTAGGATACCGTAATGATCGTATGTCAGGATATAGGGCCTTATTTCCCTCTCCAAACCATGAAATGTGCATTTCTTCTACTAGAGAATCATTGAATGAGGCATAAAGCATCATATGCCCATCTGGCGACATCCAGATTGCCTCTCCGCTATGCAATATCTCTTCTGTAAATAGCATTGAAGTAATAAATTGTGATTATTTTAATTCATTTTAAAGATCATAATTGTTGGAAAATTTAGCTTAAATTTAACATATTTCACATGTCTCAAACAGTCCACACAAATTTTTGATTGCTCTGAGAGCGATTAATGATGTCATAAACCAAATCTTGCTTCACTCGAAAATGTTAATATAGATATGTTAAATGGTAACATAAATGTTATATTGATATTTTAACACAAAATGAATGCAAAAAGTTCATAATAATTTAAAATAAATTTGGTGCAAAATCAACATATTTTTAATACTAAAATTAACTTGAAAAAATCTTATTGATGGTCTATAGTCACTCTCATTCCTATTGTAGAATAAAAGCAACATTTTTTTCCTATAAATTTTAATAGATAAATTCTATCACTAATAATACAAAATATTGTGAAATTAAAAATATGTGTACATTGTGTTAATTGTATATTTTTTTCAGTTGTTTTAATAATTTAACATTTGAATTCAATTAACGCAATAGCAATGTGTTAAATTAACACATTAATGTATTAAATATTTAATATAAAAATTTTAACTGTCATATTATTTTAACAAAAAAACATAAAGCACTTGCAAGTGGATACATTTTCTTAATTTTATTTTCATATTTTCTTAATTTCAAAATTGTGCTCTTTCTTTTTTTATTTAATTTAATTCTCCTTCCTTTTTACTCATTATCTCCAAAATGCGCATATACAAAAATTTGACAGAATAAAAGTCTTATTACGCCTTACCTTCATATAGCCAATCTGGTACGCCGTTGGACAATATACCAGGTACCGCAGTGTTTGTTACTCGATATCCGGTATTGCTCATGGGACTTGTTCTATAATAAATATCGTAGTCTTGTACCATGACAAGTCCGTGTCCATTGAGTGGAGTCCATTGCGCTAGTAGAAGATATGGGTGAACATCTTTTTCAGGATGAGGAGTTAATGCTATGCACTCTCTGTAAAAAATCATTTGTAGAAATTTCTAAACGTCACATATGTCGTTTAATTTAAGAATACCTAATTTAATTAGCAATGTATTAAAAGAGAATTATAATTAAAATTAAATGAATCTCTAAATAATCAATGTTTCATTCATGTATAAATATGTATAAAAATTACACTTACCGTGTCTTGACGTCATAAATGACGTACTGTGCTAGATACGAATAACGAAACAGTTTCTTCACGTTTTGAGCAAGGAGTAAATATTGACGATCCGGTGATAAAGAAAATTTTACTGGATTCAGTCGTCTCTGCATAAGAAAAGTTTTAAATGTTTATCACTTAACAACTAAACTAAAAATAGCGCGATTGATGGTATTCTTAAGTAAACACTCACTAATGTTTCATTTGGCATTAAACTGCGCGATACGATGTTTGGATCCGAAACATTCAACAAAGAAATGCCGCCCCAAATATCTCGGTAGCATATATGGCGATTACTCGCCCAAGAGCCATTAAATAATAAAGGAGACAATTCTCCGGAAAGCACCTAAAAAGCAAAAGGCCATCCTTGAATCAATCCTGTTTATTCTATTTTTATTTTTAGAAGACGTGACGATTTGTGCAAAAAGAGATATTTTCGGCATTTTACGATTATACACTGTTGAAAAATTTGTGTTTTCTTGTTAAAAAGTATGCCGGTTAAAATTTTTGTGTTAAATATTGAACACATTCATGTGTTAATTTAACATTTCGTTGCTGTGTTAATTGAATTCAAATGTTAAATTATTAAGACAACTAAAAGAAGTTTAAAAATAAAACAATGTGCACATCTTTTTAGTTTTACGCAATAAATATGTTCCGTATTATTAGTATATTATTAGACAGTTCTGTATTTATTAGACAAGATTTATCTATTAAAATTTACAGAAAAAAGTGTTGATTTTATTTTATATACGATAGAAGTAAGAGTAATTACAGATTATCATTTTTCCAAGTCAATTTTATCATTAAGAATATGTTGATTTTACACATAATTTATTTCTCTAAGATTTAATTACTACGAAGTTTGCATTTATTTTGTGTTGAAATATTAACAAGGTATTAGCGTCATTATTTAACATACCCATATTATGTTAAATTAACATAACAATTTGTGTGAACTGTTTACGATATACAATATAAATTAAATTTGAGCCAAATTTTCCAACAGTATATGTATGAGTGTGTTTCAAAAATACATTTAATTAATAAACATAGATAGAGAGATATATTATATATTTTATTTTGTACAAAATATATTTCTCATACACATATAATTGTAAAATGCCAAAAATATCTTTTTTTAAAAAAAACGGAGAGAAATATTATTTTATATTTTATTTAAAAATGACAGAAAATTCTTTGGCTCCGTATTTTTCTCACATCTTCTCGGATACTAATTTTAATTATGGATGTTGATATAATACAGATCGTCCGCTACTCACCTCAGAGAGACGTAACCGCGTCCCTCGTACTCTGGGGCCGTCATCGGGAGGTGTAAGCAAAGCGACAGATGTAACAATAAGGGCTAAGACCGCGACAATCACCAATAACGCTATTAAAATCCCACGCCAATTCCTTTGATTTGGGTTGGCTGAAACTAGCTCCTATCACAAAGGTTCTTACTAACGCTAATGTCAAATAATCAGATCATTGTGCTGTGTATGTCATGTATTTTTAAATTTCTTTCCACATTTGCAATATAGAAAATATCGATCATTAACATAACAGTTAAAAATAAATGTATAAATTTCCACTCGATAATGTCAAGATTAAAATATTAATAATTTTAATTTAAAGTGCGGAATATATTTTCCCGCAATATACATATAATATCGAGAATTCTCTATAATACAAAAAAAGAATTCTACAATTTAATCTAGAATATATATATGTGTGTGTGTATCATATAATATATTTAAATGATATTAATGACATTAACATAAATATTTAAAAAATTAAAATTTTTTTTTTATACTTTTTTATGACGTCTTGGTTTGTGTTGACTGAGAAATAAAAGAAGTAACAAAAAGACTAGAATATGAGTATTAGATCATCGACAGAACAATTTAGTGAGAGAAAGAGAGAGAGAGAGAGAGAGAGGGAGAGGGAGAGAGAGAGAGAGAGAGAGAGAGAGAGAGAGAGAGAGAGAGAGAGAGAGAGAGAGAGAGAGAGAGAGAGAGAGAGAAATAGTGCTCACGAGAACGGAATTTGTGGGTATAAACGTCTCTATAAATATGCCCATAACATGTTTTTCGGATTTAATACTTAAAAAAATTGTTAAAAATTATTGATATCATAACGCTAGTGGCAGATAAAAGAGTCGATTACGGGACTTGTGTTGCATAGCAAGAGCTAGAATTCTAGTCAGCTGCTGTAGCTAAAATCGATAGAGAGAGAAGCGATGTACTGCGCTGTGCGTCAACAAGTTAAGAGACGAACGCGTATCAATGTCGTGCTCTTGAGAAAATGGATTTTTTTTTAGTAATAAGTTTAATTTTGACAAGTCTAATTTTCCATGTTGTAGAAATTTGATAAATTATTATAAATACTATAGATCGAACTTATCAAAATCATCTTTACAATAGTACATATATATAAGAGTGTTAAATAGTTATTAAATAGCAATCTAAAATTGTATCGAACAGTATCACATTTATCTATATTAATTGAAATCACTATTTCTCTATTTAATTCTTAATATGTATAGAATAATTTACTAACTTAACTAAAACATATAATCTCTTCAAATAAAAGACTCTGATAATTAAGCGTTTTGATTGGATATTATTTTTCCTAAATTATTTTGTAAGTGTATAATATATGTACATGAATTAAAAGATCACATTATTCTCAAAATAATAGCATAATATTTGCAAATAATTTATAATGATATAATGATATTATAATATAATAATAGCACATAAAGTAATGACAACTGCTGCTACATATTTTTTCAAAAGCAACTTTACTTCGTTCATTATCCATTTGTGAAATATACATCTTTTATTTATCTTATCATCGTGATAATACTTGTTGCTGCAAAGTCGCAGCAACTTTTTTTAACTGTTTTTATTTAGTATCCACTAGAATTAGTTAATAATATTAACTTATAAAAAATAAGTTAAAAAATAAATGGAATACAATTGCTTTTTGTCTACATTTTTTTCAAGAAAATCTGCTTTTCATAGTCGTACAAAAATCGAGGAAAATAACAAATATATTTATTTATTTAAAACAAGAGCAAAAATTAAAAAAAATACACAAAACATTACGCAACGTATGACGGCAAAATTCAGATAGCTTAATTAATTACCTCGTCGTCGTAAACGTTATCGTGATCTGCCATCGGTGGTGCGAATCGAACGCTCCGCGACTTTCTCTCGACCTGAGCAGATGCGAAACGACGCGGTCCTTCACGTTTATCCCATTCGATGTTATTAGTAATCTCTGCAATTGCAACTCACTCACTCATTCACTTCGAATTTACAGTGAGATCACGTCGTTTGATAGCTACGGATCACTTGCGTCGTACGAATTTTCAATACTGAGCGAGAGAGATCATCCCTTCCGAGAGATGTTGCAGATGTAGAGTCTGCGCATTCGATAATGGATGCTGCGTTGTATGGAAAGAGAGAGAGAAGGGATGATAAGAGAAAAGAAGTCGAGAAAGAAGAATGATAAAAGGAAAGAGAAAGATAGAAGAGAGAAAGGAAAAAGGAGAGAAACAGAAAAAGTTTATTTTTATCTTAAACCTTCTCTTAAAGACTAAAAAATCTGTATATGAGAGTACAAAATAATAATTGCACAATAAAAAATGCGCGCGTAAGCAAATAAAATACGCAAAAGTATTTAAACATTATGTTTAATATATATAATAAATATAATAAAAAACATTTATATAAAAAATAAAGTAGCTTATACATTAGATTTGTAAACAGTAAATAGAAAAATCGTATGTGTGTGTAAAATTATACTATATTTATATATGTAAATCTAACGAGATACTATTAAAGACTGATGGCCTAGGTAAATTTTCATGACCAACAAGTGAGACTGGTGGACTCGGAGATCGTAAAAGATTGATGACATTATTTGGCCATTTTGATTGTATTGAAGATTAATTACACGGCCCATGCAGAAAATGCCGATGCTGAAAAACAACTCAGTATTGGTTTAATATCGGCGGTCAAATATTCCGTTATTGCTTAATTATCGAATTATAATGTTCCATTTTAATTATCAGCAGCGGCAATTGTTTAATATTACATCATGTTTATTTTTATTTTAAGCTAGCAAAGATAATAGATCCGCACTAATTTGCAAACCAGAAATCTAACTTGCATCTAATGTCTGTAGGAAATCCATTTATAAAGCACGAGAATCTTTTAAGCGAGAGTTCAATATTATAGTCTCCGCTAATAGAGTCTTGTGATTTGTAATGGAATGATCAACGTTCATTCATTAACTTACAGTATTTGTTGAAGCAATAATAATTTTGTACTGTTGACGTGTTAGAAAATTAAGTAAACATTTATATCACTATTCAGTCAGTGAATACATCAGCGAAGACAGTGCTTTAGCATATAATATCTAAATATGGCATATTGTAATGTAAATATTATTATATACATTATATGCATACTGTCTTTATAACAAAAGAAAATTTTTATAATCTGTTTTTACCAATTTATCAACTTTACAATTATATTGGAATGGTAAATGTTCGAATTAATTTACATCTCATGGATCGTTTTTATTTTTACATATATTGTAGAGGGTACATTATGTAAAAAAAAACACATACAATATATTTTATATAATATTATATTTATTTATTTGAGTTTGGGGATAAAGGCCTCAATCTGTATATATTCGGAGGAACAAATCGTGGAGGGAATTGATGCTATTGGGACAAAATGCAGGCCTCTTCCCGTAGGAAGAATCTGCTCTCTAAATGAATAGATAGGGATCATAAAGCTTATAATTGGTCTCGGAAGAACATTCTAGAAATTGAGAAATAAATCGATTACGATTTGTCTATATAGAGATTCGTTAGATCAAAAATTAGATTTACATGGATTTATATAACTCACGTACATAATATATAGGCACAAAAATTGATCGTTTGATATAATGCGGTACTACATTTTTTCGTTCTCTCGAAACTATCTCTATATGTACCTCTATTTTTTTTTCAGAGAATGTTCACTCAATCTGTCACAATATCTATCGTATAAAATTTCTCTTTTAATGGTCTGTAACAATAGCAATAAAAACAATACAATTACAATAAAAAAAATAATAACTATTCATATTTTTAATAAAAGAATAGTATCTTTTCTGCTCGCTTCTTGCAAATATAATCAATTAGTTCAATTAATATATTTCTAATAATATATTTAATGTTAAATATTTCTAAAAATGTTAATGACATTTTTGCAATAATAAAAATGTTTATGATAAAATTGTTAATAATAACAAATAATATCGATAATTTCATACCTGGAATGACTTGCGCGAGTTCCGTTCTTTAGAACGCGAATGATTAATATTGTATTTATGTGCATTTTTTTCTATGTATTCTCTTTATACTCTTTGTACTTCTGTATGCTGCTTCTTCTAAAACAAAACAGAAACCTGATTTTCAAAAACACATTTATTACAAATTAGTTTTTATCATATATAACATTTGTTTCTTTATTGTTTTAAAATAAATAAAGTTAGATGCTTCTTCATAAATAAATAAATAAACATATAATGACTCATTGTTTTACTCGATAGTCTTATGATGATCATGAAATTCTGTCCTGTATCTTGATGCTTTGAATCTGTAGGATATCTAAAATGGAAAAAAAAAAAATTTTAATTAAATTAAATTTTTAATTTAAATTTTTTAGTTAAATATTATCATTGATAATTAAACAAACCTGGATCGATGAGAAGATAGATATCTGGAACTATATGTAGGACTCAATAATAAAGAATGTTTCTTGAAAGTTTGCGGCCTGGTGATCGAAACTGTAACATTGTGTTATGTTAAAGTATGGGAATTTTTCATGTGTTATATTGATATTTAGGATTTATAAAATGTTGATAACTAAAATATTAATTTATCTCAATGACAATCGCAGTGGAGAAAATGACAGTAAATTAAAGGAATAAACACAACGATGTGGCGATAAGATTTACGTATAGATTGCAAAACGGTATAATGTAAGCGCGTCTCGACGGGATAAGTTTAACGTACGAAGAAATTAACGAGAATAAAAGATAATGAGAAGAGGAGCGAGACCCATCGAGCTGAGGCACCTTGTTAGTCTCTGAAAATGATATTACTAAACTAGCATGTAGATGTCACGACGTGAATCGCCGTAATGAATATTATCCCGAACAGTTTATTCTATATATATAATCAGATAAGGAGATATGCAGATTATTTTAAAAGATATAAAATATATACATTAA
>JBCEZX010000014.1:6927958-6938061 GCA_039654345.1 Cataglyphis cursor
ATTTTCAATAAATATATTAGTATGTTCTTAGTTCTCTTTCTCTCTCTACATGTCTAATATTGTAGAGTATATAGGCCAGTTCTAACCCTGGTCCTCTGAGGGCCGTGCGGGTCGAGGGGAAGTCGCACGGGGAACTTGTAGGCGCGGGGGTATGACGTCATGCGGACAGGGGACGTTTATCGCGGGAGCGGACATATTTCAAAGACGAATGCCGATGTTCGGCTGCTATATTTATTACAATCAATATTATAATAAATATAGCAACCGAACATCGGCACTCGTCTTTGAAATATGCCCGCTCCCGCGATAAGCGTCCCTTGCCCGCGTGACGTCATATCCCCCGCGCCCACAAGTTCCCCGCGCGGCTTCCCCTCGATCCGCACCCCCCTCAGAGGACCAGGGTTAGAACTCCCATAGTATTCCTACTATGGATGCGATAAAGACGAAGCGCTTTTTAATCTAGCCAAGTTTAAAACGTTCGATCCGATAGTAGTCATCAACTGTTCACGACAGAACGAATCCATCAAGAGCGCCATCGTGGACGTTCGTATAGAGTTCGAGGGCACTGCAAGGAGAATGATCCCTCTAACACCACAGCCTACTGTCTCATTATTCACGATCGAGTGGTAGAATATAATCCGCTCACCAACGTCGTGCGCAGATTCGTGTAGAATAATCTAGTATAGCAATAAACAAAAAATGGAGGAAGAATAAAATGCTTAAAAAGAGGAAATCTAGAGAAGCGAGCGATCTAACTTTGACTCGCGATGACGATGGACACAGCGATCTTCGCCGACCTCCAAGGTTTTATCGTTAAAAGATTATAAGTGTGATTTGTATTTATTATTGTAAGATTGTCGCCATAATAGCTATCAAATCGCCATTAACCGTTACGTATTCCGACGATTTTACGATGCGATTTATCAAATCCATTATAAACTCAAATGCTTCTCGACTATTTCGAACAATGATACTTTGATGTTCTCAACGATGATTACGCATCTTATAAGGATTAGCACGCGGATATCGCAGTACGACTCGAACCGCGTTTTCCTTTAAGATAATAATACTGAAAATAGAAAATCGCGAAGATAAAAAAGACTCGAAAATCTTCTAAAAATCCTGAATAGTCGAATCGTCGTAGGAAGGAATTTTTGAGGTAAATTTAATAAAAAATATTTTACTCGATATACGTTTTAATCGTATTTATTGCGAAATCAATATACATTTTACTCGCATCACGAAATACACGCGATCGATGCGCGCGAAGATCCACATCTCTGAAAGAGAAAAGAAAACGATCGTTATCAACGAATTAATCTTTACGCGTTACAGCACATACGATACTCACGACATCACTTTTCCTTTTCACCCTTTGACGATTCGCCGACTCCTCTACTCACGCGTTCTGCTCGCACGACCGCGTTCCTCGTTTTCGTCATAAATTCGAAAAACGTCTCCTTCGTGGCTCTAAAGAACTTCTCGATCAAGGCCATCTCCCTTATCACCTTCGCGTCGAGCGGTCCCTTCGCTCGTTCTCTCTCCAGCGAGCAATTGTATTCCGATAACATCTTCTACACGGTGTCCACAGCGACGCCGATCTCCATCATCTTGCTGATCATATTAGCGTCGAACGGTTCGTCGACCCGTTTACTTCTAGACAATCGAGAGTGCTTCACGAGCACCTCCCGCACGGCCTTCACGGATCCCTCGATCTTCGCCATCTGCTCGAGCAGATCCATATCGAACGAATATACCACTTATCTTCGCGAGCGAGAACACTGTTTAACGTTTCTCGAAACGATCGCGCATCTTATAAAAATTAACGCGCGGACGTCGCGATACGACCGCATTTTTCTTTCGGGATAATCGCTAACCATGACTATTTCTCCTTTAACCCTCAATATCTTTTCTTAAAGATAAAAGAATAAAAATAAAAAATCACAAAGACAGAGAGACTCGAAAATTTCTTAGAAAAGGCATATCCCGGATACCCAACCGACTTTTCTTCCGGGATAATCGCTAACTATGACTATTCCTCCTTTAATCCTCAATATCCTTTCTTAAAGATAAAATAATAAAAATAGAAAATCACAAAGACAGAGAGACTCGAAAATTTCCTAGAAAAGGTGTATCCCGGATACCCAATCGACCTTCGTCGCCGTCGAAGGAAACCTCCTTCCTCTAACGAATCGGCGCATCCGCGTCTATTCCTCTCTATTTTCTCGCTCTAATATCCCCCCTACCTCGCACCCAAATTCGACGAGGATAAAAAGAGGCGTATCCTCTAAATTGCGAATCAATTGCATCCGGTATCTCGCGATCGATCGTTTCTCGCGCGTCCCTCTCGATTCGCGCGACGTCTGCGACGCCAGTCGACGGAAAGAACGGAGGCATCCCGCTTCCTGCGAGCGTACGGTTTTTTGAGGGACGGCGGGGGATCGCTGTCGTCCGATAACGCGACGTCTCTGCGTCGCGCGCTGTCGCTGTTTCAAGAATATTATCAACTATCTGGTAATGGCGCGCTAAACGTCGATACGCTCAATCTCATGCGCAAACCGCGATGCGGTCTAGTGGACATTCCCGATCGCGTGTATAGCCCGTTCGCGAAAAAATGGCCGAAAACGAGACTCACGTGAAATTTTCAAGTGGCTAGCGAGGAACTCTTACGAATGACCAAGCGGCGTTCGCGCTATGGACGGCGAGTTCGTCGTTAAAGTTCGCGCGCGACTCGCTAGGTCCCTATATATTAATATCGTATCGAACGGTGACATTTGCCCGCCGGTCTTCGAAGGTCCGGGAGGAGGCTTCGCTCATGCATTCTTCCCCACCAGAGCGGTCGACTTCGCCTCGGAGGTGCACGTCGACGACGAGGAATCGTGGCACGTGCATCTGAACAAGAATCCTTCTAACAAATATCATCTACTACTAACGCTAACTCACAAAATCGGCCACACCAGGTTTGCAGCACAGTATGCGTAACGACTCGGTGATGTTTCCGTATATACCCGACAACGAGTTTCAGTATCCGGTTAAGCTAAGCGTGGAGGATATCCTCGCTATACAGAATCTGTACGGATCTCACGACGATGGAAATCGGCCCGCGATTCCCGCGACTACCGTGGCGCCCGCTACCATCGTAGCGCCTACGACGACCGGCGTCGCGCCGACCGATCCGTCGTGCGTGGATCTTTGCGCCTTGCGGCGCCTAGACGCGGCCTTAATAATGATTCGGCGTTTGTACATATCCAATTGACGCAACGTATGCTCGGTCGACCTAATCGAGAGACACTACGATAGGCCCATGACGCTAACGGAATACGCAACGTTTCTTCCGAATAACTTCACGCGCCTATCCGCCGCGTATCAAAGACCCTCGGGCGATCTCGCGCTGTTCGCGAACGATATGATTTATCTGGCGGAATACCCCAGTTTTAGGTTAAAACCGGGTTGACCTAGATCACTTCACAGTATCGGATTTCCTCGAAACGCTAAAATCAACACCGCGATAAACGCGCACTCGGGACGAACCTACGCTATCTACGACGACGACAAAGTAGCGGATATCGACGAATGCCGCATGCTAGTCGTTAAACACGCTCCGTTAAAAGATATATTTCCCGGAATACCATCCGTGATGACGTCGGCCTTCCGATACATCGACGGTAATCTGTATTTCTTCGCTAAACGTCAATTTTACGCATTTAACGAATTTAAGAATATCGTAACCTAACCTAACCTAACCTCGGCGGGTCCCTTCGACCTGCGCGTTCTCGATATCGAGTACCTCACGGACGGGCTATTACGGCAATTACGGGATCTTCTCAGTCGCGTCTATCGCCTCGACGACGCGACCGAAAGCACCGACTAGGACGACGGAATCGACTTCCCATAATATCTTTAAGAATAGAATAAAAAGGCGCGAAGAAGGGGCAATTTTGACGCGGATATATCAGGACCGTCCTGCCGTTAAGCGCTTCATTATCAACGACGGCTGCTGAAGCTCGCGAACGAAACGATAAACGAAGATGTATGCGACAATGGGACTGCCGCAACAGCAGCACTCTTTCGAGGATCGATCGAAGTTCGCCGAACGAAATCGCGAAAATAACGCGGGATATTTCAAGAGAGCTCAAATAGATAACGGGTAAGAATATCAAGAAGCTTCTCGCGAATAAATATTCTTCACTATCTCGATCGCTCTTCTCTCCAATCATCCGCGTCTACCTTTTTTCGGACAAAATAGCGACCGAACGCCGAGACGCAACGCGAACAACGCGATCGCGCGACCTCTTAGAATCTTGGGAAGATGCTACCCATTAACGAAAACGGAATACAAGCATCTGGAAGTCTATATCAACGTCAGTCGACCTTCGTTCGTGGAAATCATTCTCGGAGATTTACGGCAAAGAGATTTCGCTAACGCCGGATACGTGGAAGGAGCTGCTCGATCTACGATCCACTTCATTATCAACGACGAAGCTCGCGAACGAAACGATAAACGAAGATGTACGCGACAATGGGACTACGTTCGCGTCGTACTTTCAGTCCGACGAGCGCGAAGAGACGCGCCCTCCGGCACCGATAAACATCGGGCAATTGACGCTTCGATTCGACAGACTAAACAATCTCCGAATACTTCGTTTCGAAACGCCTAAGATTCGTTTGGCTATATCGAGAAACACCGTCTTATACGTATTACATCTGGAGCATTGCGTCAACTGCCTCGTTACGTCCTTGAACTGTTTAAGCACCTACACCGACAACAAACTGGCTCGTTTCCTCGACATCGCGGCAGGCGCTCGCGATCCCGCGCTCATCCCCGCGACGATACGCGATAATGAGAATTTCTACCGCAACGAGCTGATTGGCTGCGAGCTGCAGGCTCTGTTCTTCGGAGATTCGTAACACGTCTATCTATGTACTCGCACTTTTGCATTATTAATATATTGTAAAAGAATAAATATATCTTAAAAGAGTATACACACGAATTATATTTTCCGTTATAAAAGAAAAAATATCGTAATACGTCTATCTATGTACTTGCACCTTTGTATCATCGATATATCGTAAAAGAATAAATATATCGTAAAAGAGCAATAACCCGAATTATATTTTGCGTTATAAAAAATAAAACTCGATCGCCCTTTACCCATACTCCGTCCGATCGCGCTCCCGAATCGCGCACTCTAAGCGACGCCGATAAGAAAACCGCTATTAACGAATCACGCGCTCTAAGCGGCGTCGATAAGGAAACCGCGGCTCGTCCTCCGAAATCCCCCTCGCCCCTCCTCCTTCCCTCACCATCGACGGCACGCGCGCCTCCCGCCCGCCCCACGCCTCCCTTGCCATACGTACTCCCTCTGCCGTTCCGCCATGCTGTCGCTTCCCTTCCGAGATATCTTTCTATCTTACCTTTTCATATATCTTTCTCTCTTACTCTTACAACTGGTTCTTAAAAAATAGGAGAGGTAGAAACGGCCCTATATTCCTACTCAGGATTTTTATAAAATTCTCTTTTATTTTTGCGATTTTCTATTTTCATTATTATCTTAATAAAGGAAGACACAATTTGAGTCGTACTGCGATATCTGCGTACTAATCTTTATAAGGTGCGCGATCATTATTGGAAACATCAAGGTGTTATTGCTCGCGAAACAGCGAAGAACTATTTGATAATGGATTTGATAAATCGTATTGTTAAATCATTCAAATATGTGAATATTAATGGTGATTTAATAGCATTAAAGCAATCATTTTACAAGATATTGCAACCGATTTGCAAAAGGAAGCGGAAGGAGTGTTAGAGGAGAGTTCCGAACCTTTCAGAGTCGAGTTTCGATTGGAAAGACGCGACGAGATCCTGGAATTAATGTAAGTATTACACGCGCGAGAACGTTTATCTTTTACTCAGTTTTTTTATCTCTTTAGAAACAAAATAGATGATTCCGTGAAAATCACGCAAGAGACGCTCCTTGATCTTATTAATAACTCGAGAACAATAGCGGAGCAAGCCAAAAGAGTTCGCGCGGCGTTGCGCGATTCTCGCGACGACAAGGAGGCCGGACCATCGGCGAGCGAAAACGAGAACGTATAGCGCGGTGAATATTTTTATGATCTTGTAACCTGTAAAAAAATTTATTCGCTAATAACAGTTGTTATTTATTTGCAGAGAGAATGAAGAATTGTTTATATACACTTACCATATATGTAGTTTATATATACATTTTTTTTACTTCCGTTTCCGTGTTGGAGAGTAGTGAGTGAGCGTATTTTTATAGCGGTGTGGAATAGCGTAATTGTGTGTGAGTTGTTGTAAGAGCAAAGCGTGTGTATGTGTAGCAAAGAAGAGAGTGTGATAAGGGTGTGGTAGTGGAGGAGAGACAGGAAAGTATAGATTTAGCAGATAGTGACAGATAGAAAGAGCAGAGCAGTGAGGTTAGAAAGGGAAATAAGTAAAGAAGGAGATAGAAATAAGAGAGACAGGAAATAAGAAGTAGTGTGAAGTAAGGAAAATATCAGAAAGGGCGCTAGCGATAGAAACTAGGTACAGCACGAAATAGATAGTAGAAGATGGAGGACAAGCCTGAGAATCACGGAATGGGTAGGAGAGGAAGTACGAGAGACATAGATGAGTTTTTATGGAGGAAAAGGAGGTTATTAGAGAAGGAAAAGAAAGAGGTCATTGAGGAGGAGGATAGAGAGGTTTTTAAAAGAATTAGAGGACAGCCAGATCGCCGATATCGGTATCAGGAATGGGAGAAGGAGGAATGTATAGGGATGAGGGAGGGTGCGAGATGAAGAGTTGGCTAGCGGAAATTAGAGAGTTAAGAGACGAAATAAAGACGGGATGGCAGGGGATGAGGGAGGAAATAAGGGGAATCACGGAGGAACATAAGGAAATAATGATGTTGGAGATAGAGAAACTGAGAGAGGAACTGAGGATGAAGGAGAAGAATTGGGAAGAAGAAAAAAGGGGGATAATAAATAAATTAAACGAATTGGAGAAAGAGATAGGAAATCGGATTTTAGATGAAAGGAAGTATAAAGAGAGAGAGAGGGGAGAGGGAGGGGCGGGGGGAGAGGAATATGAGCAAGGTAGAGGAGAAAGTAGAGAGGATGGAGAGGAAGTGGGAAATGAGGGATAAAGAGGAAAGGAGAGAAAAAATATAGTTGTAAAAGGGTTGAAGGAAGGAAGTGAAAGAGCAAAAGTAGAAATAAAGGATATATTAAAAGGAATAGGAGCGGAAGTGAATATAAAAAGAATGAAAGTGATAGAGGCGGAAAGGAAGGATAAGGGGGGCTGTTGTAGAATTAGCAAGCGGGGAGAAAAAAAGAAGAGTGATGGAAAGCAAGAGAAGATTGAGAGGGCGAGCCCCATACTCGCCCACGGCCCCTCAGTCCCGGGGGGTGCCTACTCGGCCCATTAGGGATCGAACGACCACCCCCCGGGACTCGTCCTCCTCCCTATATAAGGGAAGATATATATCCTTCTCCTATTGCGGTCCCTGTCCTATAGACAGGGAACCGCCCTCCCCCAGCCTGGAATGACTCAAATCATATCCATCCCCCCCCTCCACCAGCAGCGGCATCCCCGCCATCATTGCGGGGGCTCGCTTCCCCAATTCTCTTATCCGGAAGACTTGGCTCCTCTGCCGGGCTCCTCCGGCTTCGAGGGTGGCACGCTTCCCCTACGCCTCTTTGGCGGACGGGGAGCGCACCTTACCACCCCCAGCATATGCGCAGTTTTCGGCCAGATCCGTGCACAAGGCACAGGCCTGGAGGAGGCCAAGTACCTTGCATATCGATGGCCCCGCTCTCCGTATCTAAAACAGCGGGCGGAGCGGTCACTTGTGCACCGGTCCCAGAGATGGCCAACCTCCAGGCACGGGTAGCATCTTGGGCGACGGGACTCTGGGGACCCTAGGGTCGACGCTACGGGTTGCCCGCGCCCCTCCCTTCGCTTGGGTCCTCCTCCCTCCCTCCAAGACCACCTCGGAGAATGGGAGGAGGTCCACACAAATTCCCGTCCTCCAGTGGTCAGGACCACACGCTCACGGCCGGCCCCTCTTATTCCCCTCTTTCTCCCTCCTGCGGAAGGTCGAGGGGGTGGGCTGGAGGAAGGGGGAACAACCCTCCTGCGGGCTGCCCCTCCCTTCACTCCGCCTTCCTACCTTCTGCCATCCCTTCTTCTGCGGAGAGGGGTCAGGAGGTTAAGAGGGTTTCCTCCCCTCCCCTTCTCCCTCGTCCCCTTCTCTTTCTTCTCTACTGGGGGCACTTGTGTCCCCACATCCCTATCAGGCCTACCCTGAACTCTGGCCAGGGTCTGCGCCTTGGCATCCCGTGTTGACTTCATAGGCTCGGCCAGGGTCTGCGTCGCAACTTCCTGGGTGGTCTTCCACCTTCCCTTCTCCAAATCCTCGCAATACCCCTGCAGGATACTATACATGGAGAAGATAGCGACGCACTTATCTCTTAAGAGTCTCTGATCTCGGCTCATCTTCATCGTCGGCCCCGTCCTATTGGCCATAACGCGCACCAACCCCTCGACCATACCCTCCACCTCTTTACGCATTTCTGCGGTGTTGGACGCCCCATTCATACGCATCCACTTGCGCGAATCCACCTTCACGCGCCCCCGAATGTGCGTCCTCCACTCCTCAAGACGGTCATCCATCGAGAACTCCTCCGTCGCGCCCTCCCCTGACACAGCGGATTGCCCATCGGCCGATGACGACGGGGGGTGGGCTGGGACAACCCCCCCCCGCCGGCCTCTGGATATCCGTTCACGCTGGGGCGGTACGTCATCCCTCTTTTTGCGTAACTCCATGTTTGATCGAAAAGTGGTTTTCTCAAACACAGTCGAGGTCTTTCTTCCCCTAGACAATCGCCTTACCAGGCTCGTCTACCCGCATTTAATTCGAGGGACACTATCCTCTAGGCATACTTTATCGGCGTCTGCCCCCAGACCTTACCGGCATGATTAAATCTACCTGCATCGCTACGTTGGATCATAGGCAACCTCTCCGTATGCCAGGGAGTTTCCCACCCGACCCCAGAAAACCAAACCCTTACTGGCCGATGGGGAACACAAGCTCCCTGCGGGTCGGCCACTCCGGCTTTATTAACGAGGTGAGCTCCACGAGTGCATTTGTTTCAAGGGGCACTACCCTCTAGGCGCACTCTTAGACCCCTTCTTCAAGCGATGGGGAGCCCTTCCACCGGGTCCCCCAGAAGGAGAGACCTCGCATCAAGGTGGTACGCCATCGGAAGGGAGAGTATACATACTACGTATACTGACAAATGAATTAATAAATTAAAGTAATTAATATTTTCTTGCAATAAAAATATCCATTTTGAGAATAATAAAATAAATACTACGTATGTATACTTTGGCTTTCTTTGCATATAACTATAATATTATGTTGTGCATTGCAAGATATATGTCCACCACTTTTTTCTATAATATCATTTTTTATAGTTATATACATGCAAAGAAAATTAAAGTATAATGTAAAATATAAATATGTAGTATCTATTTATCTTAAAATAAATCTAATTGCAACAAAATTTTAATTTTTTTATATTATGGTAACATATTGTTGTTACGTCCAGGCTCTTTAAATCTTGAGCCAGCGGGAGGGCGTAACCTTTCCAACTGCAGGCAAATGCTAGGCAACGAGTGTCTCGGAGACGAACGATGTGACCTGGGCCTACGACAGGTCAACGACCGGAAGGATCGCTCTTACTCGGTCAGTAGGCCATTCGTTCGGTGGTCCTTTTTGGTAAAGGAACTAAATCCCTATTACCCAGGACGGGACCTTGTGCGATCTCGGGATAAGGGATTGAGAATGGGTTATGCGGGGAAAAGAAAAATTATTTAGAGTTTTGAGACATCGAATTTTCACATTTATTTAATGAAAGAAATAAGAATAATAAACAAGAAACAAAATTTGATGTGTTATCTTAGCTAACATTATAATTATTAATTACCAATTTACTTAACATATTTACTTATTATATTTGTTAATTATTCCTTATTTTTAATGTGTATGAGTGTGCGGTGTGTGGGGAATTGTTTGTTCGCGGGTGTTACATAAGTG
>JBCEZX010000014.1:7008919-7022025 GCA_039654345.1 Cataglyphis cursor
CTAACCTTTCCACTTTCCCCTCTAACCCTTTAATGCGGCTTTTCAACTCTTCTCTTTCTTCCATCCAATTCTTTTCCCTTTCTCTAAACTCTTTTTTTAAAATTTCCATCTCCTCACTCACCTTTTTCCCTTGTTCCTTAATACTTTCCACAACCTCCTCTTTCATATTTCTAAATTCTTCCTTCCATCCCTTTATTCCTTTCATTTCCTTCCTTAACTCCTCTATTTCTGATTTCCAACTTTTCAACCAGTTCTGTGTTTCCCCTTCACCCTCCATCCTTCCTAACTCCGTATCCTTACATAGTCCTGCCTTTTTCCTACTTCTTAACAAATCCTCATCTCCCTTCTCCATTCCCGGCTCCTCCCTTTTTCTTTTCAATAGCTCCTCTACATTCCCGTAACTACCTCTTCTTTCCTTTCCTTCCTTCATGGCGAACTGCGCCATCTTGATCTCCCGCGCCCTCTATGAAGTCTCCCGCCGCTATCCTTTAACCCGCTCTACCCTCTCCACTACTCTGTATTCTACGCCTAACTGTCACTTTCCACACCTCGCTTAACAGCCTTATATTTCGCCCTTGCGCCTTTCCTCCACTATCCCCCACACCACTCCACACTCTCTCACACTCACGCTTCCACACTATCTCACTCACTCCTCTCTCCCTCTTCACTTTCTCTCTCTAACACCTGCCAAACACTCACGCCAAATCACTTCGACCACAATACCTGACACCGGAAACGGAAGTCCGCTATTTCATTTGTATTATTTTTAATTCTGTTATAAATTCTGAATAAATTGTTTTGTTACATAAAGATCGAAAGAGTAAATTGGAGTTTCCCCCTTCTCCCGAATCCTGGAAACCGGCGAGCCTGATCCGTGGCGTACGGGAAAGGTAAACCGTACAGAGGTATGGTGTTTTCCTGCACATTTCACGCAGAATGCCTCTTTGTAGTTCAATGATTTTATAGCCAAATTCTTGGCATTTTTTTGCATTGTAGTATAATGAAGTTTTTCCTTAGGGCCTTAACTTTAATTTTTTTATGAAGAAGGAATTTCAATTGAAAAGTTTCTTTTGTATTGGCTTCCTTTTTTAATGTCACTATAAATAATTGGAGACATCTTTTATCTCTCCTGTTTATTATATTAACTTCTTTTTTGGCAGGTAATTGATGCTTTACTCTCAGTTCAGTAATGATGACCTCTGGATCTGTAGTGGAATGTCTGATCATTACACGAATCGGTTTTTATTTTCATATATATAGAAATTGAATTTTTCCTTTAACAGCATCTTTGCTACAACTCTATAAAGAGTATTAATATAGACATTAACTTTAATCTTACCGCCAGCTAAAGTTTGGATGATAAATTTGTTGAGGTTTACTATTTCTATTTTTTGTATTATTAATTTCAAGCTTCTCTCGCCCAGATTATCGATATAAAAGGGAGGTGGCACTCGCTCCTTAGATCTTTCTGGTTGGAGGATGCTTTTTTTATGCTGTTTATCAGGTGGAGTTGAAAACTCACTTTTCCGTTTTTTGTTTCTGTTTTTCTTCAGGATCGGTTTCCCTTTTAAACTCTTCTTCATCAATTTCATATTCTTCATTGGAGTTGAGATCATTATCTTTTTCTAGGTCTTTCCCTATTCTGTCCATTGGTTCGATTGGGAGATTAGTTAAAGGGGAGTTTAAGCTTCCATTTGATTCTGGTAGTTTCGTAAACCAAATCTTAATTTTTACATTTTTCTGTTTTAGCACAATTTCTGTTGCACTATTGAATTTCTGCCAACATCTGATTGTAATCAGGTTTACTAATCGTGTTGATCGATCCGATACCCAGATGAGCTCCACTGAGTGAATGAACGGGTTCGTGTTTATTGCACCCTATTATTTTAGGTTTTTCTGATAGGAGTCTTATGGTCTCAGCGTTTTCTTTAACAAGGATTTGCAATAACTGGCCTTCCCCAGAATCCACAGGGCCGACCTCCGCAGATGGTGGATTTTCCAGATCAACTGGGTTGCCACCTGGAGTATTATATCCTTTTGTTTTGTCCATTGCTTGGTTTGCTAATTTTGGTCCACCCCGGGTATTTTATTTTCTCGGTACCCTTCGGCAAGCCGGCGAGCGTTCCCCAATGCGCCATCAGGGGAGGCCTGATGGGGGACTAGCAACTCCACACGAGCTACTGTCCCATGAAACGGATTATGCGGAAGCGGAACCTACGGATCGCTAATCACGAAACTGCTTTAATGTATTCTCTATCAGAATTCCGTGATTAGTGATCTACTAGTTCCGCTTTCGCGTAACCCGCTTCATGGGACAGTAGGAACGAAACTTCAGCATACTGAAAACAGCGAGTCGTCTGTGATTGATGCGCATGCGCTGACATGCGGGCGTGCGTGCGTGCGTGTGTAGAGGACATATATGTAATACTATTGGCTTAACGAAATTTGCGTATGCGCATTGCGTCAAATGCATAAATTGTGGAAGTGAGAGATTGATATATGTTTGCACCGTAATTTTCGCTAACGCCACTTATTGGGAAGATACGTGACTAACAATATAATAGTATTACATATATGCATAGATCATAGATGTCTATACTATAAATTAGATTGCTAACATGTGTCACAATTGTCCCTGCACAATTGCCAGCACTATACGTGAAAGAGACGTTCTATTTTGGTCACAAAGTCGCAAAAAACATGATACGTTTCTTGCACGTTACTGCGACGTAACGTACAAAACAATTTAATTAGCTATCTGTCGAATTTTCTGTAGTTTTATGATTGATGTTTTGAAAATAAATTGAAAATAAATATATTTTATTTTTAATATAAAATTAAATTTAACATGTAACTGTTACGTCGCAGAGACGTTGCGTAGAATAATTATATTATAGTTGGTAATACTGATTGCAGTTACGTTACACACAGTTGGCAAAATTGATTTATATCTTGATTTATATATTATGAAAATTTTCAAGCAAGTTGAGAAGTTGAGTCTTGGTGAATGTGCAAGGAGACCAAACATCTAAGTAACTGCCTTTTTATGTTTTTCTAATTACACATTTTATCGTGTATACTTTCACACATTATGTTCTCATTTTCCTTGTCTTCATTACTCTTTTTCAGTGAAACAAGTGTCCTCTCTATATCAAAAACTTATATAACTTTTACATAATACTCTATAGAGGTAATATTCTCTAACCTATATAATACTCTCTAACCTAACCTTGCAGCCGCAGGCTGTACCATCAACCTCCACCGGGGGGCAGAACTTCATCAGAGGACGAAAGGCAAGAGACTTCCGGAGAGTCTACTCCAAGTGACTGGACACCGAAGAAGAAGCCCAAAAGAGCGACGAAAAAGAGAAAATAACCATTATATATATTAAAATAAAGATATATATCCACTTAATTGTTAGGTTATGTATATTAAGATATTTATACTAAAAAAAAATAAAATAAAACAAAAATAAATTTTATATTTTAATATTTAGTCTAAGTTATTAATAATAAGCTTAGATTAGTAATTTTATCTATTTATGCGGTCAGAGAGTAAGAAAACCATGTAAATAGTCTTTTTCAGTAGTTTTAGCTTAGATTTAAGTAAACTAGTAGCTTAGATTTAAGTAGACTAAGGGAAAAATGTAAGCGTCTAGTCAGACCGCGTAGTTCGATCACCCGTAGGATTGGACATCGAGCCGTCGAGCGGCGCCCCGGAATGGGAATGGCCGATGATTGGCGGAGAAGCGCTGCAGCGAATAGCGAACGTTGATTGGTGGAAGCGTTTGTGGTGAGAAACAACGATATAAAAGGAGGCACTGCGAGAGCCTTTTCCCGTTGAATCGTTGTGCGAAGAGGAAGTACGCGACTCGGGTTTTTTTAATTTAACTGCGCATAAGAAAGTTCGAGAATCCGAACTGCGTATTAGTAATAAAAGTGTTGTTGAGAGATCGAATAAAGGTCTTGCGATTTAATATCGTTTAATTACAGGCAGTAGTGAGCCTTTATAGATTCCCGGAGGTGGAAAAACCACGCGAAACGCGAAAATTCGAGACTATTATCGCGAAAACGCGAACTGCGCAATCGAAAAACTACGTAGTGACTTGTAACGCGTAGGATTGCGAAACAAACTGATTTGTGTACACTCTGTGAACAAATTTAATGACATTGTGTATAAATATACTCGGACTTGTTGTTATTGTTAACAAAAACAAGAGACCCGTGAGAATCCCATTTTCTTGTGTAAGCATGGGATCCAGAGGCCAATCCAGTGTCCGATGATCCAGTTTAGTGTCCAGCGGCGACCTGAAAATAAAAGAAAATTAATTAATTATACAGAAACCAGAGTTTCGTTGTTTGTCGTACTTCCGCGTTGTCAGACGGCGAGCCTGAGTATCATGTGGATGTATCCTGGACATCCTGGAGACGCGAGCGGAATCCAGCGGCGATCTGAAACAGAAAACTAAAACATTAGTGTAGCTGGATGCGGAAATTGGCAGTGACGCAGCGAGGCACGGTTATTGCGTCATCTCGAACGCGTTGACGCGTCGGACGGCCATCTTGGTGCGCAGTTACCGACACATCCTTGTCTGTGGGGGAAAAATAGACTGGCGACCGTATTAAAGGTAGGGAATTCTATCGAATCTGTTAAATATTTTAAATCTCGTCATCGAGTCCGGTCACAGTGATTATCCGCGCTTTGCGAGGCAAACGCGAACGTCTACGAGCGCTGCATAGTAGAATTGATCGAAATCCGAGCCATTATTGTCTATCCTTGGGCGCATTGCGGAAAGTAATATTATCGTATGAAACGATTTTGTTTTAAATATTAAAAAATTGAGCTTGAATGGCGACTGTGATAGAACGTTGCTATAATAAACGTGTATAGTCGTGATAGAATCGGAACGCGAGTGAAAACGCGAGGAAGCGAATTGATCTCGAGACGACGTTTCAAAACGACGCAACATACGTGGTAACGCAGACGAGCGGATCGTTAACGGGCATTTTAAAATAATTTCGGATTGATCGGTGACGTAGTAAACAGCGGACGCGAAATGGAAAGACCCGCGAGTGAAAATTTACGCGAAACGAGCGAGGCGAGAGCGAAAGTGCTGAGAACGCCAGTAAAGTCCAAAGAAGGTGTGAGTACGCGATCTAAAACGAAAATGGACGCAGAAATAAATAGCGTTAGACGTGATTCGACCGAGGAGTCATTCGAACAAAGACACGTCGCGAATAATGATAGTTCCACGAAAAGAACAGGTGCGAGCGAAGCTACTACGAGTGGCGAAGCGATTCCACAACGCCGAAGCGAAGATTCGCGAACAGCGGACAAAGACGAAGCGTTAATAAATCTTTTAAGCGCGTTAATGACAGGTTGGAACGGATAGAGGCGCGTGATAAACAGATTCCGAACGCGATCGGACAAAACGGGTGCAAACAAACTCGCGATACGAGCCGTGAAGCGTACAACGAGGAATCCACGCGACAACCGATGAGAATAGGAAAAAATTTAATCGTGCAAGCTCGACTACCGAAGGGTGGTTGATTGAAGAATCCGTTCGATGAACTCAAGTTTATTGGACAAACGGATGTTCAAAATCCGGTAAAATTTATTAAAAAGTTCGAAAGAATCGCGGAATACGAGGAAGTAAAACGCGACGAACAATTTTATTATTTCAGACGATGCCTAAAGGGTTCAGCGGCGAGCTGGTTCGAGATAAACGACTTTGATACGATCGAGGAAGCCACACGAGCTTTCCGAGAACATTTCTGGGGAGAAGAGAGACAAGCGCGATTCCGCAAAGAAATATATTCGGGAACGTATAGTCAGGAATCGTCGAAAATGTCGATGTCCGATTACGCGCTGGATCTTTTGAAACAAGCCAGATATTTAACACCGCCGATGACTGAACGCGAAATCATTACAAGTGTAAAGAGACATTTCGGATCGAGCGTAGCGATAGAAATACGTCCCACTACCGTAAAGAATCTCGAAGAATTTATAGTTCTATTGGACGAGATTGAATACGAATAGGAACAAGCGCGAAAAGCGTTGAAGAAAAGTGACGATGCAAAAAATAAATCGTGCGTCGAGAATAACAAACCTAGCGCGCAAGTCGTGAGAAATTACGCGCGAAAAGAAACGGCGATAGTGTTGAAGAAATCCGGATCGGATTACAGACGCAATAACGACTACTCGAGTGCGAGCGGGAAAAAAAGCGCCGAGTATGTAAAGAAAGCGAACTTTTATCGCGATAACGCGTACGCGAACGACAATAAAAATGTTCAAAGATACGCGAATAAAGAAACAAACAATTTTAAGGAGAAATTAAAATTAGAAGAGATACCGAATAACATCAACGAAGTTAAAACAAGGGAGTTAATTCCGTACAAATAGAATGCGAATAAAGCGTCAAAAATAAGAATGGACAAAAATTTCCAGCTTCGGAAAAACGTGACGGCGATCGATAATAATGGGGAGAAACTTAGAGAATCGGACGAGGAATCCGAAATCTTAGAGAACGATAGAAAGATCACTATAATACGGACGCGAGAAATATTACACGACGTAGACGAGGTTTTCGAGGAAGACCAGAATAGATTAAACAAAAAAGACTCCTTACGTAAAAATAACGATGGGGACATTAAAGGTGAGAACGTTGATAGACACGGGATCACAAATTTCGTTGATAACGAAAACAATATATGATAAAATCGTCGAACAGGGAACGGCGATGCGAATAATTCCCATTAAAAATTCTCGCTGGTAGGAGCTTTTTCGGATCGGACGCAGATAGTAGCTAATAGGATTCAGCTGAGCTTCGATATAAACGAGAAGGAATTTTCGCACGAATTTTATATAGTGAAAAATTTATCGTACGAGATAATTCTCGGTATAGACTTTTTATCGGAACAATTAGTAACGCTAACATGCGGAAAACGTTTCGAGTTAAAGTTTCCGGAAAATAATTACAGAAGATACAAAATAAACGCGATTTCGTTAAGAGACGCGGAGATAAATTTAGCCAAAATTTTTGAAGATAACGAGGAGTTATTCCGAAACGAAATTGGCAAAGTAAACCACTATAGACATAAAATTGTCGTAAATACCAACAAACCGTTCAAAGCGAAAACCTATCTCGTATCGGAAGTACATAGGGAAAAGGTAAAACAACATTTGTTGAAATTAGAAAGAGACGATATAGTGGAGAGAGCGACGACGCAGTACGTTAATCTGCTAGTAGTTGTCGTAAAAAAGACAGGCGAAATACGCTTGTGTCTGGACGCGAGAGAGTTGATCAAGGGAATGCGTAACGACCACGATCAACCGCCAACGATAGACGAGGTTTTCCATAGAATCGGGGACAAGCGTTATTACACAACGTTGGATATATCGAAAGCATTTCGGCAAATATCTCTCGCGAAAGACAGTAAAGAATACACGGGATTTAAGTTCGACAATCAAACTTACGTCTTTAGAAGAATGCCGTTCGGTATTAAGACCGCGGGAGCGTCGTTCACACGCGCGATGAAAAAAGCGTTAGGCGACGAATGCAACCCATTTACAATTATTTACCTCGATGATATATTAATCGCGTCGAGCTCGCTCGAAGAGCATCTTTTCCACATAAATTACGTGTTGGAACGCTTGAAGAGAACCGGATTTAGGCTTAACAAAGACAAATGCGAGTTCTTAAGAACGGAAATAAAATTTCTCGGTCACACGTTCGATCAAATCAAAGCCGAGATGAACGAAGATACCAAACAAGCGATACAAAATTTTGAACGATCTAAAAACAAAAAAGCGGTACAAGCTTTCTTAGGATTAGTGAATTGGGATCGACGATTCATAAAAAATTTTTCGAGACTTACCAAACCACTCGAGACGTTACTTAAAAAGGACATTGTTCGGAGCGACACGAGACAAAAATAGCGCGACAATACACGGAACACGATTATACAAGATAGGTAGCACACAAAAAAAGGTCACGCACTTATTATAACAAAATATTCTTTAATCTTAATAAATAATAGATACAATCAAACACAGAGTTCCGTCAATTTAACAATCCGTAGTCCGATAAGAAAAAAGGTCGCGTTATAAGAAAGTGAAGTGTTAGAAAGGCGGTCGTCGTAAGCGGTTTGAACTAAAGAATAGCGGTCGTATAAAGCGGTGTATCGATAAGCGGTTTTTACTAAAGAGGTGTGCTGCACGCAAGACACGAGTGCGTCCGCTCCTCGAGAGCGGGCCCTTTTATAATGTGTCTTTTCTCGCTCGCTGCCAATAACTTTAACTTTGTTTAAAGTTTGACATGGCGCCAAACTTTATTGGCCGCCACGCGAAATACTGGCGCGAACCGAAAATTAGCGTGCACGATAGGCTGGCGGCCCTGACGTCAGCGTATACGTCACGGTGTCGCGCGTGCCGTTTTTCTTATCGACCAACTGTCAAAGTTGTTTGTGCTATTTGTTATCAAATGTGTTTGCGACATGGGCTTTGTTAGCAGCGGAAAAAGCAGAAAGATAATAATATTTATTGCGATTTACCTATTTTTCGACTTTGAAATAATGTGAAAAACACACAACACGAGATGTTAACCAAAAAAAATATAATTTTAATAGAATATTAAATTAAGCCTATGTCACAAATCTTCATAAATTGTTTAATTATTATTTTTCAGCGCGATCTCAAACAGACGTTAAATTCTCGTGGACGAAAAACGAACAAAAAGCGTTCACAGATATCAAAAAAGCGTTTAACGATGCGCCGAGTTTATTTATAATTAGACCAAATATGAAGTTTGGAATATATATTGACGCCTCGAAATACGGTTTAGGCGCGAGATTGTATCAATATAGCGATAAAGAACCGGAGAAGAAGTACACGGTAGCTTACGCGAGCAGAAGCTTGAAAGGCGCCGAATTAAAATATACCGTTACGGAAATAGTGTCTAGCATTAGTGTGGGCTCTGAGAAAATGGCACACAACGTTGCTGGGAAGACACATAAAGGTGCACTCTGATCACAGAGCACTAAAATTTTTAACAGCATGCGCGGATGATAGTAGCAGAATAGCAAGATGGATAGCCTTTCTGAACGAATTTGAGCTTGAAGTCGTACACGTACCGGGTAAAAAAAACGTAGCGGATACGCTATCGCGTAGAAACGTAAAAAACGGGTACGTTAAAAAAGAAAAAAAGATAAAGAGAATAGCCGCTATCGATAAACCAAATGATAGGATCGAAACCGCGACATGTGCCGAATTAATCATTAACGCGCAGAACGCGAACGATGATTTAAGGCGAAGATTAGAAGAAGCACCGAACAATTTCGAATTACGAGAAGAGATAGTCCGAATTAACACACCGAGGGGAGAGCGCATACTAGTATCGGATACCGCGAGATGGGAGCTGATCGATAAAATACACGCGTATCTTTTACATTTCGAAACGGATAAAGTAATCGATTTCGTCAATCAATTCTTCGAATTAAAAAACGTTGAAAGGATAGTTAGAGATGTAGTTGCGTCCTGTCATACGTGTCAAGCGACAAAATACTACACAAAGCCAACACGTGGCACCGAATATTACGTTTTACCTGAAAATCCAGGACAGTCGGTATCGGTTGATATTTTCGGACCGCTACCGCAATCGCCCAAAGGAAATAAATACGTATTGGTAATAATGGACCAATTCTCTAAATTGGTAAAATTATACCCGCTCAAGAATCAAAAATTAGATTCGATAATAGAAGCGTTGCAAACGAAATATTTCGAAGAGATCGGAATACCGCGTGAAATATTGACCGATAACGGGTGTCAATTCGTGACGGCGAGATTTCGCGGAGGAAATAAGATTCTCCGTTCGAAAAACTTCGCCGTACAACCCACAAAGCAACCCGGTTGAAAGAGTGATGCGCGAACTGGGACGTCTTATTCGTGTTTACGCGCACGAGAGACAAACGCGATGGGATAAAATAATAATACGCGCCGAGAAAACGATAAACTCAACGACGCACAGAAGCACGGGCTTCAGACCGATCGACCTACACCCTGGAGTCGACGGGGAAATTTTCATCGATCCAAGGTTAAAACCACGCGAAGAGGAAGACCAAACGGACGAGGAAATAATGAATCGAAAAATTCAAACGGCAGCGGAGACATTAAGAAAACGAGCGTGCCAACGGAAAGTCCAGGCGGACAAACACAAGCAGGCGGAAAGATACGAACCTGGAACAAAGGTATGGATAAAACTCCATCGTAGAAGTGACGCGAGCCGGAGATTCACAAAGAAAATACACTTAGTTTACGAAGGACCATACGTAATAAGACAAGAGATACGAAGAAACGCTTACTTGATAGAGGATGAAGAGGGAAATGTACTCGGGACATTTAACTCGAGACAGATTAAACCACACAGAGAAGCGAGATACAAAACCGAGGCAAGAATCAACATGATTCAATGTCCGGATGAAATCTAAATAATAGAAAAAGATGAAATAACAAATTTTGTAAACAACATTAAAAAAGGAAATCTAACGGTAAAATACTTACCCAAGAGGATGGGGAAACTGGAGATCCAAACCAAACGGAACAGCCGAAGAGCACCGACGGAGGAACCAGGAACCTGAAAAGAAAAAGAGAAAAAATTAGCGAGAAAGGGAGAAGACACATTTCGAGATTAATAGATTTAATCTCGGGAAAGAAATCGTTACCGAGTTTTACGGGATGAGTAAACGATCATCACGTACAAGTGAAATTCGATCACAGAGGCGAGTTCAATATAATAACTAAGCCAGTGATTAAAAAGATTGAAGCTAATGGAAAGAAATTGTAAAGAATAAAAAATTCCAAGAACATTCCAGCATATCTCAAACGCTTTTAAATCCACAAAAGTCGAATTGAAAATTTTCGACAAACGATTAAACATAGAAGCGATGATCCTGAGCACGGGGGAACCATGCCTCATGTTGGGAAAAACGTCGTGCAAAGAGCTTAGAGGAAAACTCAAAGAAGAATCCAGCTTCCAGTTGACAAGATGGAACAAACATCTATCGACGGAAACGAAGGAGAGACTGGAAAAAGAAGAGGAGGCGAAGAGGTCACAAGTGTCGTTGACGAAAAACGGAAGCAGTGCGATAATTGCGAAATGTACAAATCCGACATATTATTTATTCCGAGCGACCGTTGTACCGAAATCGCGAGTGTGAAGAAACTTTCGAATATCGCGAGTGAAAATCGCGAAAACAGAAAATTGTGCGAAACAGAAAACAGTGCGCGATGAAAATAGTGCGCGTGGGCGAGAGAAAAAGTATAACATAGCGTGGAAAAAGACTAAAAACGCGACGTCGTTAGAAATATATTTGAAGCGATCGTCGGAAAAAGAAACTTTAGTCGATAAGTCTCAAGAAAACCCCGTAAGAAGCGAGAAAAAAGACATTTTAAAGACTATAAATCTAGAAGTAAATAGATTTAAGCCGAATATAAATAGTACGCCGTTAAAAACGAGCAATATTCGCAAAAATTGCGCTAGTAATAAAGCTAAAATAAGCGTAAGCAAAGCGATATTCAATCCAAAAATAATTTTCAGCGAAAAATTTACGGATGCTACAAATTCGAATAATTCGAATAATATAGATAATAAAAATATTGAAACGTTCAAATTTAGCGACATATCTCGAATAGATAGCGTTGAAGAAAACAAAAGTATAAATTTGAACGAAATGAATAGTAAACTAAATACCGCGTGAAGGGGATTTGATACAAAGTAAGAATTCATTTTTCAGACAATTGGAATTGTACCGGAAAAATGAATTGGGAATATATTTGTCCACGGAAACTTTAATCCTAGACGAAAAAGCATACACGAAATCGGAAAACATTAATGTTACCGAAAATTATAATAAAAGCCAATTTACAAGCGATTTAGCCGACAGAATAAAAACTAATAAAAGAAAATCCCTAAATTCCGATAAATCACTTACAGACGACGGTAAGTTAGCGAAGCGCGCGAAGGTAACTCAAATAGAGCAAAAAGTTCCCAAAACCGTTAGCAGAGGGCGCGCGAAGCGAACTCGAACAATAGGGGACGATAAGGTCTAACGCAAATACAGTGGCATATGCGACGTCACAGCAAGTGCAAGTAAATCGGAACGAGTACGAGAACCATCCGAAAAAATGGAAACGGAGGAAGAAATGCGCAGAAGATGCGAAGAAGAAGAAAGATTGATCGCAAGATACAAGCGACAATCAAAAATCCACGCAATAATGGTCGAGCGACATGAAAGACTGCAAATGTTAAGACGTCTGTCATACGAGAATTTCGCCGAACATGAGCCATCGGACCAGGAGATCGATGAAGCATGGCTCAATGAAAAACAAAGGGCGGATCAAATTAAAAAACTATTATTTACTGCGAGACAAATAAATGAATAACTGTAATTACTTTACGGAAGAGATCCTCAGAAATGAAAAAGAAGAACCGGAATACAGAATTATTTCCATAATAATTCCGTCCAAAAATTAAGTAAAGAATCAACGACAAATAAACCAATAAATATAAGCCATATCGTTGATGGCAAAACATGCAGTACAATGGTATCTTATCACGAAGAAGAGGACTTTGAAGAGATAATTGAAGACCAACCAACGGATACACAACCAGCCAATAAGGACAGTGATATACAACGAATGGTGTCGGCGGAAAAAGAAAAAATAGCGCAGAGCATTCAACAGAAAATATCGGAACAAGCCCTGATAGAAAAGGCAAAGCCAGGAATAATAAAACAAGTCCTCATCCAAGCAGCAAAAGTTTCAGCACCTGAAACAAAAAAGTCAAATGAAAAAGAAGAATCAAACAAAGAAAACGATCCACCGAATACCACTTCTGATATAAAAGGGCCTTTACTGGTCCAAAAGCCCAGTCAAACCCCTTTAGAGGGGGTAATGCAGCCGGAGGCTGAACCATCAACTTCCACCGGGCGAACAGGCGGAGCTTCATCAGAGGACGAAGGGCAGGAGACTTCCGGAGAGTCTACTCCAAGTGACTAGACACCGAAGAAGCCCAAAAGAGCGACGAAAAAGAGAAAATAACCATTATATAT
>JBCEZX010000014.1:7110277-7121765 GCA_039654345.1 Cataglyphis cursor
CATTATGATACAGGATACATTGATACAGGACTTTTCTATTCAGAATAACATCCTCTACCTTACTTTAAAGGGTGATCCGCGAATTATCGGATACTCTGTATAATAAAACAGCATATAATTATTTATGGATAATTACCACACATTATTTCTGTATTTATTGTACGCTTCATGTTCTATGTTATTTAATTATTATTATTCTTATTTGTTTTAATACTACTAGGCATCGCCAAAAAGTCAATCTCATGAGAATCACTTTAAGCGAAATTGTCTACGTGAAATCTGTTCGAATACACAAACTGCCACAAATTCATGGACACAGGAACAACCTGTTGGCATCCAAAAGACTAAAGATGGTCTAGCACAAAAAGAGACAATGGTTTTTGAAAAGGCGATGAGGCAGGAAATCGACATCATAAAAGAGTGTTCATTATCCGAGAATTTGAACTCAAGAACACAGTCTCCTTTTTTACTCAATAATTCAATGGAATTTAATCATTCCTTAGATTGGTCCCTTAGGTTGTCACGCGAAGCGGACAAACCCAAGAACGTCACGAACGCCACGATAAACAATAGTCCATCGCCTGGTGATGAGGCGGAATTAAATAGAAGTAGTAGCTTCGAGTCTAGTAATCTCACGGTATCAAATAACATTGGAAGGTCTCCTCCGAATGTTCCGAATGTGCTGAAGGAAGTTTGCCCCCTTGAATCGAATACGATCTCTTTCCAAAATAACAAAAGCACTGCCTTGTCCGAATCATCAATAATTGATGGATGCAAGGAGAAGCACAAGCATATCAAAATTTCCGAATTGATTACCAACGAACAAAAGCAGATCATAGAGACATACTATCTGGTGAACACGGACATTATGAATAAGTACGAAGAAGAAGTGCGGAGCAACATAACGGTGCGAGATAAAAATAACATCGAGTGCAATCTTTGCGCTGCGAAATATTCTAGACTGGATAAGTGTCAGGTAAATTATATGTGCATATATATGATGAAATCGAAATTTATGTATATTTTTTTTCTTTATGACTACATTTACACATCACGTTTAATCGGATTTAATAACATGCGTAAATTTAAAACTGAACAATCACAGCCATTTCTCTGAAGAATGAAATGACTGGGAAATCACTGGCCAGAATTAGAATTATGGATGTTATTAAATCCGATTAGTGGTGACATATAAATGTATGTTTTGCAAATTTTTTTTACGCTTCCAAATATCCGCATTTCTCGTGTTTTTCTCTGATTTTTTTAACAAAGGCTCTGTTTAATAATATGTTAAATTAAATAATATGTTAAATATCTAAGATTTTAATATAATAATTTAATAACTAGAGGTTTAATTATATAATTATTACTTTTTTTAGATTGTATAAAAAAATCTTTATTTATAATAATTATTTTTTTTATAATATTTTTTTATGATAATTGTGATTAGATCATTCAAAATTGTAGCTTAATATTTTAATAATAAAGTTAATACACATACACACATACAAGATTCTTTTATTTTTTTAATGTGCATATAACTTAATTTTTATTATATAATTTTATTAAATTTTCTATTCTTTTTAATTTGTGACATTGTTTTGTTAGGTCCATATCTGGACGCATCTCAACATCAAGCCATATAAATGCAAAAAGTGCAACTTCTCGACAGTAACTCCTAGTAACATTCGCTGCCACATAAGAAAGAGTCATCTGAAAATTAAGCCATTTATTTGTAAGTTGTGCCCAAAACAATACGCTACTTTTGCGCTTTTGAAGGAGCATGACAATATTCATATTGGCATACGACCATATAAATGCGAAACATGCGGCTTTTCCAGCACTAGTCGACAGGTCTTGATGAATCATATGAGTACTCACATGTCAAGCGAGGTGAAAATTAACTTTATTTTATTATATAGAATGTTCTAGCATAAGAGAATGGTTCTTTTTTTTATTAAACTAAAGATCATAGTAATACACACACGCACCCACGTGCACACACACACACACACACACACACACACACACACACACACACACACACACACACACACGAGTATTTAAAAATGATGAGATAAAAAGTATACATTACTTAAATTGCAACATTTACGAGAAAAGCGGATAATTATTATGTAGTAACAGTTAAAAATTAAATATGTAAGATCAGTTTTTCACAAGGTCTAATTATTAAATATAAAAATATCTACGTTTTTCTGGATTGCAATTTAATAAACGGATTAATCATTATATCATAAAATCATTATATCATAAAAGATTAATCATTTCAATATTATAAATTAATTACACAAAATATATTGGAAATCATATTATAATAAATAAGCGCTATTGAGATGAATTCAATAACATAAGAATATTAAAAATTAATAATGTTTGAAAGCATAAATATATTAATAACATTTTGATGCAATTATTGATATAATTATAATTATTATTTTTTATTCTTTTCAAAAACAAAATTTCTTACTTAAGAAAAAAATTAACTTTACATTTCTGACTTGTTCTTGCATAAGAAATCATTTCCATATTTCGGTAGTGCTATGATTCTTTTTCGTGATATATATTGTGACGTGACATTTTTGATTGTCTGTCACAAGGATCAAATGGTCAGATCATGGATGATATTTCAGGGATTTGCGTTTTCCCGATTTATGAAGAGAACGGCCCGATCACTGAATCGGCGAAAATCTTTTCTTTGTGTATATGTGTTGATAAAATAAGCTCGTAATGAGCCAGATAGAATATAATTGAGCTAAGAGTGAACGCAAGATTTCATTCGGAGAACGTGAAGATAGAAGAGAAGAGGGAAAATCATCGGAGAGCAGGAATTCGACTCTTCAAATGCGAGAGCACGTCAAGTTGTAAGATCCTTCATCATTTTCATCTTTATTAAAGATTTCATAGAGTAGTCGTAGCCATTAATTTTAACAATCTACTACAGGAACAAAATTTGAAAGACCAAGAAGAATCCAGATGATTATTCTACACGCGAGGCGGAGGAACTTTGAAGCGGAACCACGATGTTACGATTGAATCCAGGAGCTCGAGACAGCTTGACTGAGACGATGTGACGGATCAGGAAATAGTCGACACACGATATCCCGAGAGCGAAGCGAGAGGGCTAAATTGTGAGTTACTGAAAGCCCGTGTCTTTATACTCTGACGAAAAAAATTTGCATACAGCAGGGCAAAGAACTGCTTCATATGACCGGAAAAAGACAACAGGGACTGCGAGGCCTTGTTAGATGTGGAAGCTTTAGATAGCTTAATCGCGATCTATTGGATTGGCGGGTCTCCTACAGGACTCTCGCTCACTGTTCGGCGGAATCTCGGCGCAAATGCAGGATCTTCACGGAATCGCAAAACTAACCGCGGAGACAAGGAACGAGCGAAAAGTCGACGGAGAGACAGGCGTCGCATCCTGTAAAAGGATGCCGATATTAGATATTTTATTCAGATGAGTCATGCCTAAGATGATTAGCTGGTATTTTATGTCTTTTATAGAGATTAATGATTTGATGTATCGAGTAATAAAGGTCGCCTGATGGGCAAAGCGACTCATCTGAATTGTTAGTATTATAGTTCTCTCTTTCGCTCTCTCTCTCTCTCTCTCTCTCTCTCCTTAATAAAGCCACCGCCGACAGTCAATTCTGTAACGTGTGTAATTTCATAGGTTCGTAATTTCGAGTATCAAAATAGCTACTAAGGTACCAAGATTTTGTCTCACAATCGATTACCAAATCGCATAAACGAACGTGTCGCATTGCGTTTTTGAATGCCACAGACGAGAGCGTAGCTTTTATTTTTCTACGTTTGTGAGAAATGGAAATCGAATTAAATTGTGGCTAGTTAAATCGAGGCTCTCGAATTCCGTTAAGATCATTTGTGCAACTCATTATTGCATAGCCACATGCTGTAATGTCACGAATGTCATTGGTTGTTGGAATGTCGTTATTGTTTTACGAAATTGCCATATATCACGTTATTGTAATATTTAAGTCATCTAATTCCGAAATGTTTATATTTATGCAGACTATTTCAATCGCAGGCAAATTAATTATCGGTTCATAAGAGTAATTTCATATAGTTGTTATAGTCCGAATAAGTCACGTGCAATGGGAAATCCTCGCGGCTAAAAGTCGATAGTACTATATTTTTTCCAAAATTTACTGCCAGTACTGAAAATCTATAATTAACATGTAACGTATATTATAGATTTTCAATACTGGCAATGAATTTTGGAACACGACATTATGTAAATTACATCGTATATTCGGTAATTTGATACTCATGCGTTCGGTCGGACGGACTTCCGGCCGTGCGATCTCTCATATACCTGTTCGACATAACTGGTATTTACTTTATGTTATCTCAATCACTTATTATTTTAAATATACTCTTATTATGTCTGTTTTATTATTGAGAATTTTATTTCAACTACTCATTACTTTCGATTCTCGATCTATCTCCTTTTCGTACGAATTGTCAGTTCCGCTATTTGTTCGGGTAAAAAATCTTTTTGTGTGGTGCGGCCTACTGTACTTGGCGCCTCTTTCTTTCATTAATTTATATTTTTGAAACCGGAATAGATAATCAAAAAGTCACACCAAAAGTGTGCCGTGGACAATCAAGAATCGCTCGCTCAACTTAGAAATTAGAAGTAAAAATAATAACGTTACAATGTATAAGTACTAATATATATATATTGTGTAACGAATAAACTATATAGTTATATTTTCTTTAGTTTTATTACACAATTTTATTCGTAATTTCTGATGTGATTATAATAAATTATTATTAATATTTTTGTTTCTTCTTATTTTTAAATATTTTTTTTTCTTTTTTACTATTAATTGTAAGATATTCCTTACAGCGTTATGATTTCTGTTGTAATTATAATAAATTACTATTAATATCTTTGTTTCTTCTTATTTTAAATAATTTCTTTTTTACTATATTATAGGACATTCCTTGCAGCGTTTGTAACAAAATCTTTCATTCACGCATAAGAATGCGCGCACATATGCGCATTCATAATGGCAACAATGTGACATGTGATATTTGCCGGATTCGCCTGTCGAATGAGAAAGCTCTGGAAGCGCATCGCAAGAAGGTGCACGTACATGATTATATCTGCAAAATATGTAATAAAGTGTCCAAATCCAGAAAAGCTTTGCTTAATCACATGAATGTAAGAAAACTTTCATCATTAATCCTTCACATATATCTAATCATACAGAAATATCTTACCATTTTTAGAAAACGTTGGAAAATTTGAAACTTTTAGAGATTTTTTTTCCAAGATGGACAATTTCTATTTTTATTAAGATTTCCAAAAGCTCTATATAATCTCTTTAATATATAATACATTAATTAGATACGTTATCCATTTAATTGAATTTACATTAATATGTGTTAGAGTCTAGCAAATTTGTAGCGCGCGACATACATTTTGATAAATTTAAAATAGATAACAAAAATTGCGTTAAATGTTTTAATTATATATTGCTAATATTATAGATTCACAAAGAGGCCAAATATAAATGCACAAAATGTTCTAAAGCATATAAAAGTAAGCATATGTTGAACGACCATCTCCTGAAACATGAGGGTATCCGAAAATACAAATGCTTTGTTTGCGAAAAATCGTTTGCTCAGCAATCACATTTGGCTGCTCATAACAAAGTGCATAATCCGCCCAAGTAAGATATTTTCAAAATAAGTATTAAAGGATAGAATGAATAAGAATTCTAAAATACACAATTATTATCATTGATTGAAATAACTGTAATATATGATTAAATATTTTTTTTTATATTTTAATCATATATTTTAATTATATATTATAGCTTTTTAATATTGTACAATATTATAACAAAAAGATACAATGCGATTAAAAATATAGTTAAAATTACTTTGATCTAATTTTAGTTAGTAATATTCTAATTAGTAGACATAATAGTAATTGCGTATAATGTTTTTAATTATCAGTTATGAGTGTCCGGGCTGCGGCAGAAAGCATAATCGGCGCGACAATATGAAAACACACATGATGCGATGCAAATCGTGCCAATAAATAACCTTCCGATGTGTTGACTGACAAAAAATTGGGAATATTTTCTTAGCTTTGCAGAAGAAATGGCTACCTTTTCCAAGTTGTATATAGATGAATGGTAAATTGAGGATGTGAGAAAAATTCTCTTTCTTTAATTATCTTTCATTAATACATAATATGTATGCTTAGAGATGTTTAATATGAAAGAACAAATATTAGATTAAAAAAATAGATAAAACATATGATATTAAATTAAATACAGAATTAATTAACAGAAATATGCATTCGAATTTGTTAATCAATAAACAGTAAATGAATATTTTAATATATTTTTTATTTTTGTTTTATAAACTTCTTGAAAAAAAATTTGGAAATAAAAAAAATAGTTGCATTTTACTGTGCAAATTATACACTGTGTCCTAAGACTACCGGACTTCTTCTTAATGACAGATTCCTTAGAATATTTTAAGACGAAAATCCTAATACAAAAATGTCGAGATTATAATAGTTTTTAAATGGGAAGCGATTATACTTTATGAGTGAGACAGACTTTCGCTCAGGTACGACTCTTTAAATATGATGTCTCTAGATTATTTTTTATGAGATCATATAAAAGAACATATTTACAAGCAATAAATTAATGATCACGAGAAATTCCAAGAAAAAAATTATTAAGCATTAGCTACAATAACAGCAGCAATGATCATCAACGCAACAAACAGTTTACTATACATGCAAAATTGTGCAATGGTGGTCATTTTGAACATTTATAATAATTTAGTTGATTTACTTTACAATTAAAATTTATTAAATATGTTTCATTTTTTAATTACTTATTCAATTATTTTCTATTAAAACGATTGCAATTTATATTTCATTGCAAAGATTCCAAAATATTGCAAAATGCAAAATAAATAAATATAAATAAATATAAATTAATTAATTAATTAATATAAATAAATAAATATAAATTAATTAATTAATTAATATAAATAAATAAATATAAATAAATAAATATAAATAAATATTAGGATTATTATTAAGATTTTTGTCTTGAAATGTTCTAAGGAATCTGCCATTAAGAGGAAATTCGATAATTTTAAGGCCCTGTATATATCAAAATATCTATTTTCATAAGAAATTTCTCGAAAATTGATAAAGAATGAAACATGATATTTCAATGAATATTGGATTATATCGAAATAACTTTTATAATCGATGTTTATTTTGACTAAAAAGGGAGAACATGCAAAGTCCTGAAATTATAATTCCGAAATTTAAGATATGAGATATTGCCTTGAAAGGACAAAATCCCTAAATTTAAGAAGCATTGCCCCGAAAAATCATAAGACTGAAATTTAAGAAGCAAGCATACATATATACACATACATTGAGTCGTCTTTGTTGAGCATCGATCTATTAAGTTTCTTTCTATTAAGTCTCTCTATTAGCGCTTCAATTTTTGTTAAACATTTTTTACACATTATTGCAAATCTCGCATTTATTACTTGCTTTAGTGAAAGACTATGATTTGGATACGTTTATATATTTTAAGCTTTAAATATTTTCCATAATTTTGCACTTTCATTATGTATATGTATATTTTAGATTTTTTATTCACTATATAGATTTTATAAAAAATTATAAAGGATATATAAGGAAGAATAACAAGACTGAATATACATTTATATGGTTTTTAATTATATTATTATTTTAAATAGTTTTAGCAAATTGAAATTTCTATGTGTCACTTGGCTTTAGACACATAGATCGATTACAACTTATTTTTCTACTTATATTTACCTTACTTTTTTTAGACATTGGTATCTTAAATTTTATATTATATGTATAAATCGTATTCTCTTTATATACAAATAACCTAAGTTAATAATGCAATAAAATAAATTTATTTTGTTTTTCGTGTGCTCTGTTATTTTAACCTGTATATTTCACATTTGGCGTTAAATATATAGGAATTAAATCGAAAGATGTATAGAAAGACTTGCAATTTTTACAACAAAATAAATAAAGTTGTACTATTATACGTTAAGTTTCTTTGATAATTTTAATTAGGATTGAAAAGTCGCTGCGCTTTTCAAGAAGAAAGTACAAGGTACAATAAATCGGAGAAAATCAATCAATTAATCTGAATTTTTATTCGAGGTTATTACCGGCAAATTTCTACTACGAAACGGATTGTCTTTTACTTACTAGTTGGCCGAAAATGGGCATCTTAATTCGTCGGTAGGTAAAAAAACGTTATCATAGCTTATGCAAATTGTATTGATATTTTCAATTCGTCTAATCGAATATCAATATTATTATTGCTTGCACATTTTGTAAGAGAAAGTAATGTTTTTTTTAATGAATAGTCAATCAAATGTATATTGATTGACTGTGGAAAACTTGTGTGTATACAGTCTTTTTATCACCAGTTGATTTCATAACATACGTAAATTATAAAAACATTAATAGTAATTGAGAAACAATGAGAAGTCATAATCAGTGCAAAAGAACACAGATTTCGCTGACGGAAATCAAATAAAGAACGAAGTCCGTGATTGTATCTTTTCGCGAATTGACATATTCGATTCGGATATTCTTGATAAGCATATTCTTGATCGCACATGTAAAATTTTTATCACGCTTTTTATCGATTTATCATTAATTGCAATTAATGATAAATCGATAATTATAAAACATTGTAGCCAATAATGTCTAGCGTTAAAGAATTCGATTAAGAATTGGAAGAAATCGAAGACGATGTCCCAGCAGATTCCAAAATATAAGTTTTTATCCGAGATAAAGACGAAAGAGATTGAGTTGCTTCATATCGAAGATCACGCACATACATAAACAAACATACAAGTTGTAACAGGCCGCTTCACGAGCGATTCGATGCACGAACAGCGCAACCAGGATCAGGGTTGTGAAGGATGAGACACAGTGATTAGACAAGGTAATTTAAATAGCGTCTTTATTTGCCTCTACAATGGTCAGTTTACAATAGTTTTATTTCCGCGATGTTAATTTGAGAATTTAGACAGCGCGTGAATGTATTATTAACTCGCACGACTTAGTGGTGCAGAGCGTGCGGTGGCGCGGGCGCGTGTTGATAACGCGTCGCACTTATGGACGCGAGGCGCGCGCGATGAAGTAGGCGCGCGACTGACAGTCGACAGATCGTACGTGCGGTACTTCGGCGGCGCGGGGCGCGTGGCAGTGCGGGCGACGGAGCCGCTATCGCTATAATAAAGATTTCGCGTGCGTTTATTATCGGCGCTTAATAAATCTAAAATGCGAGATCGTATAAAATGTTTCGCGGTGCGATGCGTATGGCCGTGTGATCGGTGCGGACTGAAGTACAGCAGACTGCAGTGCAAAGCGTTGGTAATGATGACGCGGCGCGTTTTCCCAGATTGATTTGGCGGGATGCGCGGAGTTCGGACGGTCGGATGTAGGACTGTTGAATTTTATTGTGGAATTTTAACGTGATAAACGGACGAGTACGAATGAATCTTTTACACAGTTTGCATTCTTAACGGTTCTTATATATTTAAACACAACTTGTACACGAGATAAACAAATCTAACAATGTTAAACAGTGAAATAATTTCTCCTTTGTATACAAAAAAAATAAAGATTAAATTCGGAAAGAGTCTTGAGCGCAAATTCTTGACTACCGTACTACATGAGATTCAGAGCAGGAGTGAGACTCGTGCCGTGTACCCATGTACTCACTACGGAAATCGCGCTCTACGGCAGGTTTCGCGTCATAAAAGCGCGACTTTTTAAAAATTATTTCCAACAAAAACCGTAAAGTTTGAGAAGAGTATACCCAAGAAGAACGGCGAACTCGTCTGCTCTCTTTCTATATGGAGATATCGGAAAAGATTCGTCTCCGAACAGATAATCGAGAATTCTCGACGGAGACTGCGAACACGTCAACCTCCTTTTCCCGTTTTTTAACGATTTTGAAGCGGTAATCTCTCGCGCGTACAGCACGAGCGGGATCAGGTACCGGTCTGGTACAGATGAGAGATCTGTCAGGTTTTTTATACCCTCGAAATAACGATACTCGCATCGTTTAACGTCCTCCTCAGTAGTGGGAGAAACGGCGCGAGATTTTTAGCATACGACACTCGGCGCTACTCGGGAGCGCTTGGCGCTGCTCGGTTTTCGTATTGCTGTGTCGGCGGCCATATAACGGCCGTACATTGCGTTCGTTAAGGGTCGACAGGAGAGACAGTAGAGACCTCTCGCGGGTAACCGTAAATTACGGATTCTGTTTTTTTTTTGTTTTACGGCCAAAATACAAAGAAAATTGTATTATAACAACAATATTCGTAATCTGTATGATCGTAAGATTGGCACTAAAAAGCGATTTTTTGAAAAAAAGAATTAAAATAATATTTCATAATTTGACAAACAAGATACAGCTCATGACGGATTAGTTGGCGGTGCAGTTGGCAAAGACCTAGATTTTATTTATTATAAATTTTTTGAAAGTCAAAATGCAAAATCCGGCTCTTTAGCGCCAATCTAGGCTTTGTAAAGAATTTAGCAAAAAAAATTAGAAGAAGAAATATGAGTTCTTCGAGACAAAATACGAAAAAAAACGGATATCATTAGAGCTATATGGAAAGGAACAGCTCGTGGGGAAATTTTTCTAGTAGTACACTGATCATTTGACAAAGAGAGATGATCGCGCCGTCTTTATCTCTCTCTTATACAGTGTATGTGTGCAGTATCTGTGTGACACACACCTAGTGCATTGAACATCAGATACAACCGCTGTTCGCTTGACAAAGAGGAATGATTGCATCGTCTTTGTCTCTCTTTCATCGCGTATATGTGTAGCGTCCGTGAAGGTACAAGCACCAATATGTTGAACACACGAATGCGATTGTTGGGAGATAATATCAGACAATCGAGTGCTAACCTTGTTCCTTTAGCGTATCGCTTTACGGTCTGAAAATGCTTTCTGGCATCTCGTGGTTGAAAGCAGTAATGCAACAAAACTAACAAGCGCCCATTTCTTGAGAATTTTATATTTGCGTATATACATATGTGCATATATGTTTAAAGTGTAGTTAAAATTGTACATGCAATTAAATATTGTATGATGACCAATAAAAATAGTAGAATAATAGATAATAGAATGAACAAATATACAATATGTAATTCATAAGTGCCTGTTAGATTTGATGTTTTTTGCTTTGTTATCGACCCAGATAGCCAAATTTGTTCAAACAGATTTTGTCAAACGTCTGCTACAAATTTTTGTCAACAGAATGACTGCAGACTGTATACAAAATCTGTTATATCAAATAACGATAGCAGAACATCAGCAGAAATATTACAAAACCTGCTGACATAATTTGACAACAGATCAGTAACAGAAACCAAGTC
>JBCEZX010000014.1:7184589-7195687 GCA_039654345.1 Cataglyphis cursor
AAATAAAAGCTATTACATTTAAGAAAATACTGCTAAAAAAATTGAAAAAAATTTTTATTATTTAATATTTCCAAAATGATTCCATTGCAAAATTTAAATTTCGAAATTTTGAGGGATACCTTGTATATAACATATGTAATATAAATACAAGATAATACAATATTATTAAATATACAAAATAATCCATATTAATATACATATAAGTAGTTAATTTTATATAATTTTTTCATAAAGTAGAAATAATGTTTTTATGTATAAAATCAATATAGCAATTATTTTATATTAAAAAAAAAAAAATTGCAAAAAAGAACCTCTGCGCATATTAGCGCAGGTACATATCCGGATGGTGTGGACATATATGCGGCATGTGGGATCTTTTTTTATCTACAAAATATGAACATTTTATAAAAAAAAAACTTTAACTTAAATTTTATCAATATGAATATAAATATAATGGATTAATGACATTCTTGCGATAAAAATGATACTAAATACGATTAAAATCATATAATTTTTAATGAAACAAGTAATCATAATTAGATAATTGATTAAAAATAATCCGAAGTATGTCATGTTTGGTATTATTTTAATCGCAAGAATCTCATTAATCCATTATATTTATGTTCATACTGATAAAATGCAAAATGCAAGTTTCGGTTTTTATTCTATAAAAGATTTATATTTTGTAGATAAGAAAAGATCCCGAAAGATGCTGAAAAGTCAACAAAAGAGAGCAAAAAAGAATGAAGGAGCAAGCGGGATGATAAATCAAAGAGTTCTGAAGTCTCGCTCACCAGGCCCTTTATCTGTAATCTTTGACGTATATATATCACCTTACTATAGAAAACAAAAATTCTATATTTTGCATTTTATATATCTTAAAATAAATGTAATGGATTAATTACATTTTTGCGATTAAAATGATACTAAATATGATATAAATCGGATTATTTTTAATAAAATAATAATTATAATTTTAATTACATAATTGATTAAAAATTATGCGATTTATATCGTGTTTAGTATTATTTTAATCGGTAAAATATTATTAATTCATTGTAATTATTTTCGAATCAATAAATGCGAAAAACAAAAATTTTACAGTAAATATATAATTTAATATATAATTTTACAGTAGAAGTTTTAAAAATATATAATTTTACAGTAGATATATAATGCGAGAGGAGAGGTTCCGTGTCTGGGTGAAGGAGGGAGGGCGGTCAAAAATGTGCTCGAAGAAAAAAGCTTGGAATGCAGGAATAAGGAGGAGAACAAGGGATTAAAAGAGAGGAGAGGGAAGAGCGGAAAGAGGAGGTCAGAGGAGAATGAAGGGAAGTAAGATGGACAGAGGATGAAGAGATTAAAAGGAATCAAGGATATACTGGCGGTTGGAGGTTAGGACGGGAAGTATTAATGAGAGAAAGAGGGAGAGAGAGAGAGAGAGAGAGAGAGAAAGAGAAAGAGAAAGAGAAAGAGAAAGAAAGTGACATTGGGAAAGGAAGGCAGTTGTTAACAAGAGAAAGGACGCATGGAACACAGATCGTGTCATTGAAAAGAATGTTGAGGCAGGATATCCGAGAGATGGAGCAGGAGGTGCGAATTTGGAAAGGTTCGAGCGCATAGAAAGCGATGGAGATTAAGAGCAGACGCGGAACCGAGGGTATAGTACGCAGTAGCACGTTGTAGAAAGTGTTAAAGAGTAAGGTTAGAAGTGGTAAGAGTGTTATAACAAGTGGAGGTAGAGGAGGAGATAGAGGGAAGGAAAGAAAGAGTGAGGGAAGAGAGTGGAGGAGAGTCGAATCAAAACGTGAGAAGAAAAGAGTGTGGTGGAGCGGTAAAGGAGTGAGAGGAAAGATTGTGGAAGAGGAGCAGTGCTGGTGGAGGGAAAAAGTAGGGGAGGATAGGAGACGGACAGAGACGGAGAGAAGAGGATGGAGAAGAGAAAGTGGACGGAGGATTTGGTGGAGGAGCTGAGAGGCATAGAAAGGAAATGAGAGGGCTGAAGAAAGAGATAAGAAGATGGAGGAGAGAAGATAAAGGGGGACGATGAGAGATAGGGGGAATATGAGCGAGCAGGAGAACCACGACCAGAAAGGAGGAGGGGGCAGGCAAGAAATGAGCGAGAGAGATGATATGTTAAGGGTCTAAAGGAGAAAGGAATGGAGACTGATGACGATCGTGAAAGGATAAGGGGAGAATCAAGAGGAAGATATAGGATATCGAAAGAAAAAAGTGAGGGGGAGGCGTGGACAGGTGAGGAAGAAGATGAAGGGGAAGCTGAGAGAAAGGTACGGGAATTAAAAGATGCGGAAGAAGAGGAGAGAAGAAGGATGAAGGAAGTGGAAGGAGAGATGGTGGGAAGAATATTCAAGGTCAAAGGAACGGGGAAAAGAAGAAAGAGGTGGTGGAGAAAGGAAGATATATCAATGGAGGAAAGGAAGCTGAGATGGAGGATGGTGGAGAAGACAAGGGAAGAAAGAAGAAAAGGCAGGAGCACGCTGGTGGATAATAGAAGATTATGGATAGACGGAAAGGAGTGGAAATGGGATGAGGAGAGGAAAGTATGGGGGGAGAAAATATAAGGTGAAGAAAGGAGTGGTAAGAGGAAATGGAAGTGTATGGTTGAGGCAACGGGCAATGGGATAAATGAGAAGGAGAAGGAGAGATGCGAGAGGCAGACGGGATAACGAGAAGGGGAGGGAGTTATTAGTATGTAAGCCTTATAGGCTAGGACGGGATAGGAGAAGGGTTGAGAATTGTAATTGTTGAGATTGTAACCCCAAGGGGAACAATAAATCATATATCTATCCATCTATATAATGCGAGAGATTATAGATAAAGCGAGCCTTGCCAGCGAGACTTCGAAACTCTTTCATGTTAGTTATCTCGCTTGCTCCTTATTTGTCCTTGCTCTCTCTCTCCTTCTCGATAATTCTCTTTCTATCTTTTGCGAATCATGTTGCAACAGCGCACGTGCTCGGAATTGGTTGGAATATCATTATTTGTCTTGAGACCATTATAGTTAAACGTTATAGTTAAGTATATTTTACATAAAATAAAAAAAAATAGCTTGTATTGTATATCTCATTTATGTTGTATAAAATAAAAATACATAAATTTATTTATTTATTTATTGACGTGTAGAAAGGTAAGAATAAAATAGAAGAATAAATATTGAACAAATATAAAAATATAATAATGGGAATGAAAGAATGGAAAAGAATAATACACGAACAAAAGAAGAGAGAGAGAGAGAGAGAGAGAGAGAGAGAGAGAGAGAGAGAGAAAGTAGTGCAAGTGAACATATAAGTGAATATGCGAGGAGCATGAAACGATACGTAGTACATAGTGAGCGAACGATTAGAAAGAGACGGAGCGTATGATTAAAAAAGAAAGATAGAGAAATACTGCAATAATGTTAGTGTATGCATACTCTGCATACATGTATTTTGCTCGACATGAAAGAGACGAAGATATTACGATAAAGTACGATTATGTTCTTTGTCATGTAAGATTGCAGCTCTGTCTATCGCGACATCACGCAACTAATTTACTGCTCTGTTTTAAGCGGGGAGCACACATTTTTGCATAAGCGCATAATTGTAAGCATAAGGAAATTGATTGGTTCATTTTCTTACGCATATATTTGTGGACCAATCAATTTCTTTATGTTTATGGTTATGCGCTTATGCAAAAGTATGTGCTCCCCGCTTTACTCTTGAGCCTCGATCTCGCACACACACATATGCACAAAAATTTTAGATTGTATTATCTTTTTTACAAAGCTTCTAAACTCATTTCTCTAACTTCAGATATTCTTTGATGAAATGCGAGGTGGTGATTAGACACGTGCAGATTACAAATCTTTTATATTAAATAAATATTGACGGCAGAAGCCGATGACAAAACTGTAATTTTGTAATTTTTTCTCACTTTTTATATGAAATCATATATACTAGAGTTCGTTATTATATATACTTTAATTATGGAAAAGGATTTGTCGATATTTATAATAAACAAAAAGATTAAATACTTTAACTTAATAATCGCGTTTTGATCGATAAAACAGACCTTACAAATTCCCTTAAATATGTTATAGAAAAGTAATTCCCTGCAAGAAATTTGTGGGGGCAGGATTAATTTAGGAGATTTAACAAATTAAAGTTTCACAGTTTTAATGCTTTTTCTATTATAAAATTTAAAAAAATGAAGTTTGTTTACATTGTATTTTTATAGAGCAAACGTGACAAAAGTTTTACATTCACGGGATAGGTACACACTCACGGATATTTTACCAATAATGTGTTTTACCTATTTTTCGCAATTCGCTAAAAGTTTTCAACATGCGACTATATGAATTTCTAAGTCTTGTTGAGGACAGGAATATGGTAAGTAAATAGATTAAAACTAAAATTTGATTTGGGTTAAACTTCCAGAAATAATATCCCTCCCCCCCTTTGAGCCTCTGAGGGGGGGGGGAGGGAGAGGGTTTAGTGAGTATTTATTGGCTGTTTGTTTAGACCAGAGCAAGTCCCACATAACCTCGTCCACATCTATATGGCTGGGATATGTAAGAACATTTTCCCTTTGCCTAAAGGCAAAAAAAAAAGTTCGAGGTAGAAGTGCAAGGAGAAGGGCAGAGCTCTCCCCCTTCAGGAGATATCGTAAACAGTTTTCTTTTTCAATCTCTTCCGGGAAGTGGATGGAGACGTGCGCGCATGAGTGAGCAACCAGAATAGCTTATGTAATAGTTTTGTTCGGATGCCTATTCAAATGCAAATTGTGATCACCATGAGTTTTTAGTCGGTACAAATCCGACATAACTCTCGACTTCCTCCGGAGTCGAAGCTGTTTTATGAAGATTTCCCTATGTAAAAAAACCAGTTTTTTTAATGAAAAAATAATATATTAAATTATACAGTATATACATATTTTAATATAATCAAACTTCAATTTGTTATATCCTTTAAACTAACTACCGTTCTCCACAATCGTGGGAAATTATTCAGAACAACCTTTTCTACAACATATTTAAGTGGTAATAAAATCGGATGTACTTTTCATGCAATTTTACCGTATTTAAAAACAGATAGCCAATGTTAACTAAAGATAATATAAAACAATATAAATTTTGATATTGATCAATATATTAAACAAATGAATACAGAGACATATATTGTCAAAAACCAACTGCATGCAAATAAAACTTTATTTCAAGAAAATAATAAAGAAACGAATATACAAAGGTATACAAAGAATAACTAATAAAGCATATAAGTGAAAGTTTATTTACAAAAATTGTAAATAAAAATAAAAATATAAAACAAACTGATAATTTTCATAAAATTTTTTCAGAATAAAAAATTATTATTATATTTATTTTTAATAAAATAAAGTTTTACTTTTTTATTCTATTTCTTGCTACTTGTAATTATTAAAAATAAAATTATTAATAATAAAATAAATTTATAGAAAAAAGCAACGTAACATTTCCACTAGACATCAGATAGGAAAGCCACAATATGTTAAAAATATTAAATCACAGAATCTATAAAATTTTGAATGACAAAAATAATATCTGGAATTGACAACAAAATATTAAACATTTAAAAAAACAAATCAATATTAAAAAAATATAATTGAAAAAAAATATCAAAGATATAAAAAAATAACTGATCTAAAAAAAACTATTGTTTCATTTAAAAGAGGATAATTTAATATCAGACGATAGAGAATGAATATTCAGTATATATAACAAAGTTTCATTATAAAATAAGTAATATACATGATAATTAATTGGTGATGATAAAAAACTTTGTTACATAACATATTAAAATAGTAAAATATTTGCGCAATAATTACCGCGCCTTTTTTGTAGGTTATTTGCCAACATCACTAATTAATTGTTGTTATGTCTTTATTCAAGTATTTCTAACAATAAGTCACATGTAGTGGCTCCACCGATGCTTGATTAGTAGTATTAATTGTAACAATATAGATTACAAAGGAAAAAATCAAGGATCATGACGACTTGATAAAAACTATTAGCATGTCGTTCTATAGCGAAAAAATACTAGAGATATTACAATACATAAATAAGTATTCTCAAATTAAAAAATATACAATTATTGCTGTTCCCATCATGTTTAACTATCCGGACTTCCTAAATCAGAAATAGCCCCAACATTGGTTTTTCGAGCCGGATCCACAGCAAGAGTGTGGAATGTTGCGTAGAAAGAAACGGTATCGCGTGAACATGATAACAATAGCAATAATTAGCATGGTCATCGCACTTATTGTAGTTAAGTGAAACTGAGCTATCTCATAATTAGTCAGTGAGTTATTGCCATTTCTTCTCCTTGAAAAAATAGTGACTTGAAATGAAATAATTGAGCTTATCGTTAAATTATTATATCGGCACATTAAGTATTATCGAAAAATAGAACAGATGCTACAATTAATTAGACAACGTGATAGAGAACTTTTATCGCAAAACTTGAGAATGAACCTGAAAAGCGAGAAATAAACAATAGATTAGAAGAGAAGGAACAGTTATAAATAAAATTCAACACAATTTAAAATAAGGTCGAGGATGTAGATGATTTCGACGCGCAAGAAATAGAAAGAGCTGACTTTGAAGATGCATATCACGAGTTAATTACCAAAGCGCAAAGGCTATCCATGACTGTACAGATAACCGTTCCTCAAATTGTTCATGCAAATGCGCAATAGTAGAGTATATAGGAGAGTTCTAAACCAAGTCTTCTGAGGTGGGTCGAGGGGAAGCCGCGCGAGGGGCTTTAGGGCACGGGGGGTCTGACGTCGCGCGGACAAGGGACGCTTTTTGCGGGAGCGGATATATTTATGACCGGTGCGTATATATAAAGATGAGTGCCGATGTCCTGGTTGTTATAATTTATATTTAATGTAAACAAATAACATCTATTGCATGTATGGTATGAACGGAGTTTTTTTTTAGCGGTATCATGTGAACGAAACATGTTTAAACCGGTGCGTATATACAAAGATGAGCGCCGATGTCCGGCTGTTATAATATATAAACATTATAAACAAATAGTGTATATTGCACGTGCGGTCTGAACGCTGGAAATTTTTTCTAGGAAGAGCTGTTTATCGAAGCAAGTTTATATATACAAAACGCGAAAAAAGAAAAAAAAGAGACTGCGACGTATTAGCGCCGATGTTTGGCAGCTTTGCGCCCTGCTTGCCCGTCCATAAGCAACCATTCAAGTATTATTGTTTTTCTATAAGAATTGCGACGTATTAGCGCCGATGTCTGGCTGCTATATTTATAAATACTATAAACAAAATAGACGTCGCGCCTGTTTAAGGATTCTCGAACGTTAGAAATTTGAAACTGCGTGGACGTAAAAATAAACAGACGGATCGGATATTCGAACTCTAAGGATCTGCACAGCAGACCTAGGATTTCTAAACAAAAGATAAGGAGAAGAACGACGCATTCACTGATGTAGCCGAATGGAATATATAATGAAAAACGAAAGGCGTCAAAACCGCAGTATACGACTTGAAACGGCATACATCGGTCGAAAAAAGTGGATACTATGTTGTGCCAAGTGTTCAGTATAAAAGAAGATTTTGTAATAATCTTTGATGATCTGGAAAAATGGAAAGAAACAATAATTTCGAGGCGATATTAGATGAGACTGATAAAAATCACGCATTGTCGGATGACAGTAATTACATTAGTGATCAAAGTGGGGACCTTACGGAAAAAGTTAATAGGATAGTGTCTCATTCAAAAATCATTTCGCTAATCGGACGTACAAAGTGTACCATGTACTTTTATTGTTCCACAGGTGGTACTTTAGCTGTATGTATATATTTTGTACGTGATTGCTATATTAGACACTGATTTCGGAATAGCATGTATGCTATTCGGAAGCATGTGATTGATTTATATGATGCAGTAGATGGTCGATACTGCTCCAATTGCAGGAATCCATTGTATCAGATCTTTCCATGTAATATGTGCCCAATTTGCATACAATAAAAAGAAAAAAAAAACATGGAAAACATCGAAAAGACGGAACGCAATCAGTTGGAGCTGTCGTATCAAGTCGCTACCTTAGGTGAATATTTCGCATGGACACAGCATGCGAAGAATTTATCAAACAGCTCGAAGAAAGCAGTCGTGTCAAGCGTCCGCGACTCTCGATCGGAGTTCGACAATCTTTAGTGGCCAGAATCGCGCGACTCGAGAATGTAAAGACTCGATTACAGAGACAGTTTATACCTAGTAATAGTGATTATAGTGGTAACAATAAGGAAAGACTCGTTTGGCGAGAGATCGATAACGCGTTCAAAAACCGCGTATTGACCAGTGCAAAAGTGATTAACACAAACTATATCGAACCGCGTCAATTTCTCGAGGACGTCAAAGACATTGTGCTCGAACACGTGCAAAACATGATAAAAAAACATTTTAATGTGAAGGTGAATACTTCAACGGCGAATTTGTGATAGATGACAAGCATGCAAATAAAAGCATAAATACGAAAAAATATGAAATACAAAAAACTATATATTTCGCACGCCCGATTTATGCGAATGGTATGAGCGGTGCGTTATCGAGCCCACTCTAGCATCGCTTGAAGAATTTCAAGAACGTGGGTAGGCTTTGTCGAATACTTGATTTAATTATAAACATAAATTATAATCCAATGCGCGCGAGATGTCACGTAAAATTACCGCGGAAGATAATGAAGAAGAGAGTGGTGATAAATGTATAGTCTAATGACAATTGTGTTTCGCATGGTCAGTGGTCGCTGCTTTGCATCCAGCTAAATTAAAAATGGATCGAGAATCATCATACCCGCATTACACGACAGTACTGAATCTCCAGGACATTGAGTTTCCAGTGACTGTTAATCAAATTAAAAAATTTGAAGTTCATAATGATTTCAATAAACATATATAATATCGAGGAAAAGAACATTGTCCCGATATGTCTAAGCGAGTTAAAGAAAGACAGACATGTCAATTTGCTATACATGCAAGATTCGCAAGACGTCGGACATTTTGCGTGGATCAAGAATTTATCTCGGCTCGTGAGCTCGCAATTGAGCAAACATAATGGTCAAAAATACATTTGCGATCAGTACATATATTTTATATATTTTTTTCTTTTTATTGAATATATATACAAATAAAAAATTAATTATTTTTATTTTTACAGATGTTTACACTATTTTGGATCGGAGAATAAATTGCAGTCGCGATGGACGATGGACTGTCGAGAAATGAACAAGTGCGCCATTCGTTTACCGAACAAGAACGATAAGGTTCAAATTCAACAATTACAACAGGAAAGAGCGGCTGCCTTTTGTCGTATATGCCGACTTGGAGTGCATTTGGGAGAAGATGGAGGAAGAAAAAATTACCAACATCATCAAGTATTTAGCATAGCTTATTATATACATTGCGCGTATGATGACACATTATCCGCGTATCATTCTCGCCGTAATACCAATTGCGTTCCATGGTTCGTCGAAGAACTTAAAAATTTAACGCATCGCGTAAAGATTATGTAAACCACGAATGTCCTCATCAAATTTAACACGAAAATAATGGGAAAATTTTACAGCGCGTCGCATTATCACATTTGCGAGAAACCATTCGTACAAGACAATACACGAGTACGCGATCATTGCCATCTGACCGGGCGATACCGAAGTCCCGCGCATTCAAATTGCAATTTAAATTGTAAGGACTCTTTTTTTATTCCAATAGTTTTTTATAATTTATCCGGTTATGATTCACATTTTATTATCAAGGAAATAGCTACAGCGTTCGAAGGCAGAGTCTAGTAACTGCCGATAACAAAAGAAAAATATATATCTTTACAAAAAATGTTAAACTTGCAGAAGAGGAATCGAAAAATTATATTAAATTGCATTTTATAGATTCTTATAAATTTCTTTCAGCCAATCTTGACAAATTGGCATCTTTTTTAAATAAAGACAAACTTTAATTTTAGAATCGAAATTTCAAAATATACAAGAAGAAATGTATAATTTCAATTTATTAACACGGAAAGGCGTCTTTCCGTACGAATATATTGCGTCGACAGGTTGGAAGATATGTGTTTACTACCGCGCGATTCATTTCACAGTTCTTTGACCGGTGACACTGTATCCGAAAATGACGAATTACATGCACGCCGAGACTGTCTGGAAGCAGTTCTCCATTCGAACGCTAGGCGAATACAGCGATCTATTTAAAAACAGATGTCTTGTTATTAGCAGATATTTTTGAAAATTTCGAAAGTTGCATTAAAAGTTATGGACTCGACCTCGCATTACTTTACTCTCCCCGGATACACATTGGATGCCATGTTGAAACATACAAATATTACATTCGAATTACTTACTGATATCGACATGATTATGTTTAACGAACGGGAAATACGCGGCGGTTTAAATCAATGTTCCGGCAAATACGCGTATGCTAATAAATACATGCAGTCGTACGATGCATCGAAACCTTCATAGTACTTAATATACTTTGACGTCAATAATTTGTACGTATGGGCAATGTGTCAACACGTCGTCGATCCATCAAAAGTCGGCATATTGCCTTATGCCGACTTTCGATGGGTCGACGATGTGTCTAGTTTTGATACATCATCAATCGCGCTCGATTCGCCTACAGGCTACATCTTCGAAGTTGTGCTCGAGTATTCGCAACATCTTCACGATATGCACGCTGATCTACCGTTTTGCCCAACACGCGATAAACCTTCCGGTAAACGGGAGGACAAGCTCCTCGCGACATTATACGACAAGAAGCGTTGCGAGATACACTCAGAGTTGCCAACTCTGTATCTATATTGGCCTGGAGATCGGCAAGCAAAAAAAAAAAAAAAAAAAGAGGGAGAGGAGGAAAAGCAGTTACTGATGCGATATACTAGCAACTTATTTATTTAAATTTCTATCACTTTATTACTTTTTATATTGCACAAACTTAATTTCTCTGGTATACTATATTATACATTATTTTATCACGCTACATATATTTTAAATATCATCTTTTCAGATTACACAAATTAAATTTT